>VDFB02185436.1:0-17900 GCA_007258455.2 Sequoia sempervirens
GGATGATTGGGCATTAGAAAATAAACACTAAAAAATAATTTTTTTTTTTTTAAAAATTCTATTTTAGAAAGTTGGTTGAAGATGTTTAGAATAAAATGATTTAAATTTAGAATGTCTTTTAATCAATAAATTTAGTCTAAGTAGTTTTAAAAAATTTATAATTATATCTTTGATATATGTGAATTTAAGAATGATGTTTTTATTTTTAAAATTTAATGGGATATTAGTATGATTGTGTAACACCATGTAAATATCTTGAAGGACATAAAATGTTATAACATCAAACAGCTTTAAAAGAAATTATAAACTCAAATCAAACAAACATAAATTTTTCAATCAGCTTTGGAGGTTAGGAAAGAGGGATGAGGAGGGTGCCAAAGGTTACAAGGTATGTAATTTTTGACATTACACTCTATAATGAAAAGTATAGTAATAGAAATATTTTGTATTTGTACATTATTTCTAAAATCCTACGAAAACAATATTTATTATGACTTATCTCAAGCCTCAAATCAATATTTATTGTGACTTATCTCAAGCCTCAAATCAATATTTATTGCGACTTATCTCAAGCCTCAAATCAATCTTCATATATCTTTTGTTCTAAATGGAATAAGAAAAAAGATATGTAATCTACAAATGAGTAGATCACTACAAGGAAATGTATAAACTAAAGAATTTAATTTTATATGGTTTTGGAACAAAAAAACAATCTTGCAGCTTGGGTGATAAACAAGGATTTATAAAGCTAATAAGGCTCAAAGTAACTACGGAGGGGATCCTATTTTGGAGTTCCAGATACCAACTGAGTCACCCAACTTTGAACAATGAAACTCTAGCCCACCATTCAACTCTCATAACCTACTAAAAATTTTCAAATTCAAACTAAATATACCTTTATAGAAAAATAGGGTGAAAAGAAAGACTACCCATTAGACCCCCCCTTTACTTAAACACCTTTAAGCTATCATAGATTTCTTTCTGTGGGCCTGATGATGAATTGTAATATTAAAATTGCAAGGAAAGGACTCTTTAAATGTTTACTTTGGAGGGAGATTAATTCAAAATATTTTATATTGAATTTACAAATTACAACCAACTTAACAACTTTTGAGGACTTTAATTTAAACCAAAATCTCAAGGGCTCTAACAGTTAACTGTATGCTGGATGGAAAAGAAGTGTCATCAGCTAACTCTTTATGGCAATTTTTTTTAAAAGTACAAGGGTCCACCAGCCATTTTCATTCGTAAAATATTAGTATGTGCTGATTAAGAGAGGTTATCTCGTTCTTGCTGGTGAGATATTCTAATTGAATTAGACCATGTGGAAGAAAATTCTAAGACTTATGCTTCTCAATTTTTGAACTATGTAGGGATTGAAATTGACACAAAAATGCTAACGCTCAGAATAAGCAGTATGGCTTCCAATTATGTTCAATGTTATCATTTGATGAATGAGTGTGAATGGAGAATTAATCTATGTTGGCCGGAACCTCAATTCGGCCTCCATTTAAACCACCTTTATTTAATTTCACAGATTTTTTCTAGGAAGTTTCATTTTGCCCACCCTTCTCTAAATTTGAAGGCTGAAACTCCAACACTGAGAGTTTTGGCTGCTATGGAGTCGAACTCAAAATGAAGAGAAAATCTAAATATAGAAATGAGTAGAAGCATTGCTTTAGCTATTGAGGAGTCAAACTCAAAATTAAGAAAACATCCCCTCATTGGATATCATTCCATCTAATATACCACAAGATGAGGTTTGATGATTGGAATACATATACATAAAATATAAATTTACAAGCACCCAACAAAAGCTGTTGGAAAATAGACAAAGAATTGACATTATCACCTTTATTAGGTTTAAAACTATATATATGAAATATAAAATTATCAAACAAAAAAGGTTGAATACAAAAAGAATGTTCAAATGATTTAATAGTATAACGATTAATTAAAAGATACAAAATATATTTCATAAATTGTTCTAATTTTATTTTTTTCTTAATTTTATTATGAAAATTTAACATCACTATTGTTATCATGTCGTTCATGGCAAGTGATGGTTAAGTCATGGCATTGTTGTTGTAGCCACCAAGGATCAAACCTTCGTTGGGCTATTGTGATCAGACATTGTGCTCTTGCCAATCCAATGTAGCTACTGAGCTCACAAGTTTGGACTATTCTGACCAGACTAAAAATTACCATGTTACCAATCAAAAAAACATTACTATTGCTACCAGACAATTAATCTCTTAGCAATAGCTTTATTGATCTCCAAATCAGTAGTTTCATTACATAAATCAGAAACTCATTAAATCTGAAACAATTGATTTCATCATCATAATCATCTTTCACAACTTGGTTTTCAAATTGCCTCACCATGGCAGCCATACAAAAAGGCCATTTGCTTTTTTTCGAAAAGGCTTAACAATTATTTACTAATTGACTCTACATCTGACATTAACTAAAATGATCGATTGAGATGAAAATTAATTAGAGACAATAAACATGTGCATATCTATACTCCACTAATATTTAATCTATTTATATGTTTAACGTAACATGTTTCTGCATTCGACTGTGTGAACTTTGATGAAAAGTAAAGCTCACATAATTGAATCCAGAAGTATATTGCATTAATTATCATGTACTGTGAAAATCTAATAAATTATTTATATACTTACTACACATTAGAGTTAAGAGACTGTTTACTTAAAATGTTAGGTTTGTGAACTTTGGTGAAAACAAAGTTCACATAGTTGAATTCAAAAATATATTGCGTAGAAATCTAATACAATTATTTATATAGTTATTACACATAGAGTTAAGAGACTGCTTATTTAAAATGTTAAATTTTAATAAAGTAAGGAAAAAAATTTTGAACGAATGCCATGATACCATGAGAAACTAATGCTCTGCTAAAATTGTCTATTGATTTTTGCCCAATTACTAAGACTTTGTAGACCTAGGTCATGGTCTCGCAAATTACCTGGGAGTGCTGAGATTTTCAGCAACTCTTGTTGCCTCCTTTATATCTGTATTGAAGGCTGCGTCTGAAGGATACAGCTGAGCTGCTTCTTCATTATTGTCAAAACTACGCCTTGTGTCTCTTTTTCTACGTCATACATCCTGCAATATAGCCACTGCCTACGGCAACAGCAGTCCATAACAAATGATGTCACATGTTTTACTTTTTCGCTTGCACAAAACCCTCACTACAAACTTCAATTTTTTATGCTCTTAAACTCTGGGAATCTCAGATAACGCCAAATACAAACTCTGCATGAATCTATTTATAAATCTTAATTGATGAACGCATTGCTGACGAAATGGAGAAGATGGGGGTTAAACCAGCATAATTTTGGGGTATAACTTTAGAAACATGTTTACTGCCATTGCTTAACTATGTGGGTGTTTCCTCAGCATAAATTTTAGCTACAATTTCTCTGAACATGTTTAGTGCCATTGCTTAAGGTGTTTCTAGGAATAATTTGGGGTGTTTGTAAACATGTTTACCGCCATTGCTTAAGATGTTCTTCGGCATAATTTTGGGTGTTTCTAAACATGTTTACTGCCATTGCGCAAGTATGCGGCTACTTCTGAGCGAAGTTTTTCAGAAAAGCTGTTCAGATGATCGAATGTTACTACTTACCAAGAAGAGTTAACAAATCGGATTTCGAGATGCACAATTTGAAATGTAGTCAACAAGAAGGCTGTCTATGATCTATACATTGGCAGAAAAGGGGAAGTCTGTGATCCTCGACTTGTGGGAAGCATCATTTCTAACTCTTTGAGAAAGTCTGCACAGACAGCAAAAAGTGCTTGGCAGACCAGGGTATTGACAGTCCTTCCGTGGGGGATTTGCTTTGGAACTTAGACTATGCCCTTCAACTTCAGTAGACTGCAAGGCCGAGTGATCTAGATGAAAATGGCACCAACTGAATTGATGAGAGTTGTTTGTATGTTCTTTTGTTCAGAGCATTTTGAAGAAAAGCATTATTGAAAACGTAGTGGGGTATTGAACACAACTCTGAAAGTGCAACTACAATTGCAGTATTTTCTCAGATGATCAATTCCCAAGGATGATGATCGCAGCAATTTTTCCATTGTATTCCCATCCATCAGCCTAAAATACTTTGGTTGTTCTTTCCTTGACTTACTATTTATAATTTTATACCTATTTATACCTCAATTCTTGCTTGGTCTTTAATTCATGAACCCAAAGTTTAAATTTGTTGCATCGGTGCAATGTTACTTCTCACTACAGTGGAGACCACTGTGTGTTGTCTATCCACCAAATTTTCTTCAATTTACAAAGTCCAAATGTGTTTTCCTCTGTTTCTAGTATTATTAAGGAGCAATTCATGTCCAGTGAAGCAATTTTCCACCCCTTATAGGCAACCTCTGCTGAAGCTAAATTATAATTTTACCTCATAATTAGGGATGCCTGTTTCTCATAGAGCATACTTGCTACCTAAAAGAGTTATGTATCTGTTTCCAATCAGTTGAATATTTTTCCGTCTTGTGAATTTATAGAAATGCTTGAATGCTGCCATGATTAAGGCAAAACAAAATTACTTCTATCTTATATTTTGTCTAGTTGGTATCCTTTATTACACAAAGGTATACCCTCCATTAGAAGTTCCTCTATTAAGTATTTGACAGTTTAGCCAATTTGGAGCACTGGATTAAAAATGAGCTGGATGCAAGATATTCATTTATATTTCAAAGATATTTCTAGAACTTTCGTTTCTTCCTTTGCAATTTTAATTGATAGAGAGTCAGGCTTCCTTTCAAAGCCTCCACCCTCTAACCTCTGTGAAGAAAAAGACGGACGAACGTAAGGAAGGTGAGACTAAACTAATGCTAGTTTGTGAAATTTTCTTGAGCTTTGAGTAGTAGTGGTAATCATTCACTGTAATCTTTGAAAGATTTAGGGGCGTGATTTTTAAGGGTAATTTCATTTTTAAACCAAATGTTATGATTTTTTTCGAGACCCAGAGATTTGGGAATATTAATTAGTGGTGTGCTATTCTGATTAGGCCAGCGCTGCTTCTTCGAGAGATTTGAAACTTTTCCTGCTCACAAATCATTCTACCAAGAGATTTTATTTGTCCTGCTCCACATAGTAGTTTGAATTATTTAAAAAACAACAAATGTCCAGTAAATATCTTTATATACCAAATCAATGAGAGTCTCCTCCTTAGATATTCTATCCTGTCAACAGGACTCAGTCTTTATTTAACAAAAGCCTATCAGCCAAAAATATTTTTAAAACGAATAAATTTAGATGCAAATTAAAACAGAATTAGACATATTTTTTAAATAAATATATATAAAAGTAATTATGTTGGATAATTTTCATAAAACAAAATAAAAAATATGAATATAAATTTACAGTGCCTCTCAAAATAGTTACTAACCGACACAATTTATTTACAATAAATATCCACACCAGTGTGTTCTCTTTCCAATTCCATCCATCATGAAAAATCGATGACTTGAAACAAATTCATCAACCATACTGCTGAAACAAATTCACCAGTGTGTTCTCTTTCCAATTCCATCCATTCTGAAAAATCAATGACTTGTAGACAAATTCATCAACCATACTGAAACAAATTCACCAAGTTAATATTGCTACCATAGCAAAAACAATAAAAATAAATTTTAAAATAAAAAGACAGCACAAAAACAATGAAAAAAAAAAAAACAGAGTAAAACCAGCTTCTCACCTCATTGCAGCATTTTGAGGCATTTCATCTTTGAACATTAACAGTTCATTACGTCCCCTTCTCTTAATTACACGCTCAGAACTTTTTTTAAGCTGCAGCAAATGAATGGCATGGGGTTTAGAAGTCTCGAGTTCCACTTTATTGAAAATTTTAGGGTTAGGTTTCCTTATCACGCCGAAGGCGTTCCCTCTACGAACGAGGCGACCTGTAAAAGCGTATCGACGGCTATCTTGCGTCCGTATCAACGCAAGACGATTAAACGAATCTCAGCCATTTATTGAAAATTTTAGGGTTAGGTTTCCTTATCACGCCGAAGGCGTTCCCTCTACCTAACGAGGCTTAAAAGCCGTATCGACGGCTAATCTTCGTCCATATCAACGCAAGACGCATTAAAACTAATCCTACCATTTATTGAAAATTTTAGGGTTAGGTTCTTATCACGTCATACGCCCTCTACTAATCCAGGGCGACCGTAAAAGCCGTGATCGACGGCCATTCATAACCGTAGACAACGCTAAAGACGCATTAAACGTAATCCTGTTTACGACAGTAACCCCATTAGGTTTTATCACGCCAGCATGCTCCCCACTTAATCCAGGCGACCAGTGCCGTGATCGACGTGGCTATCCATAACCAGATCAACGCAAGACGAATAAACTAATCTCAAACAATTTATTGAAAATTTTAGGGTTAGGTTTCCTTATCACGCCGAAGGCGTTCCCTCTACGAACGAGGCGACCTGTAAAAGCGTATCGACGGCTATCTTGCGTCCGTATCAACGCAAGACGATTAAACGAATCTCAGCCATTTATTATTTTTCGCCATTTTTTCGGCTGGATTTCGCTTTTTTTCCGCTTACCCCGCCGCTATTGGTTTCCTCCTCCAAACTATTCGTCGCTGGTATTGAACTTTCACTTCTCCAAAATTTGGCCAGCTGCAGCCTGAAAAGAAGGTTTCGACCAGGGTTTAGACTATGTTTATTAAAATGAAAATTACCGCCAAGATCTTAATAATGAGCAAACTTAGGTTTTAACATTAAGCATCCTTCTCATTTAATATATAATGTATATTTTATATAATTAAAAATAAATTATAAATAATATAATTATACTACTTATTCTTATAATATATTATATTCTTTAACAAAACTATTAAATACATATATTAAATTATTATATTTTATATAATACAAAATATAATTAATATATTATATATATCAAATTAAATCATATATAGTATAATTATATTTATTATTATATATAATATATAGGTTATATTATTATTATCATGTATTATATTCTATAATAAAATTATTAATTAAATATAAATATAAAATTATTATAAATAACATATATTTTTATATAGAATAAACTAAATTAATATAACAAAATTTGATAGTTTAATTGATCTTTGGATAGATTAGGAAAAAGAGAGATATAGGGGAAGAAAATTCTATATAGAGAGAGGTATATATACTAGCACTTGCACTTAAAGGAGGTTCAAGGATTACGTTGATAGAAAACTATATGTATGTTAATATGTTAGAGGGTATGTGTTTGTGCATGGATGTGCTACAAATTATACTTGCATGTGGCTAGATTAAACAATTAATAATAAGTGCTAGATAATGGAACTAAATAAATTTAGACAAATCTAGATTTTTCTTTAAAGAAATTAAGTATTATCTAATTATGAGATATTTGCATATGGATTTAAAACATAAACCAATGCAAATGAAAATAGAAAGTTGCCATAAAATTGACAAAAAATACTGCAAATGGAAATAGAATGTTCCCATCCAGATCTCAAATCAATATTTATCTGGCCTTTATGTGATAAGTGAGACTTTGGAGGCTTTTATCTAATATTTTAGAGGATTTTACCATTACACTGCAGCTGGTTTACCATCAAATGGCAATTGAAACTTGTTTTCCAGCGACAAAATACCGGTTTGCAAGCATAAGACTTGTTTCGGGCTCAAATCTCACACTATATGTAGCCTATCAGCTAATACAAAGAGAGAAACTCAAAAGATAGAGAATGAGAGAAAGAGATGAACTTAGAAAGAGAGAGAGAGAGAGAGAGAGAGGAATAGACAAAGAGAGATAGAGCATGAGAGAGAAATATAAGAGATACAAAGGAAAAGAGAGAGAAAAGAGAAACTAAATTTTGATTGGTTGTTTCATGTCAACAATCTAAGGATGGCATGTGTCCTTGGGGAGTTATGCTCAAGGTAGCATGTCATTTGATTAAAAATATGATAATTATCCTTTAAGACCTCTTTAATGTACCCATTACACACTTAAGGAGACAAAGATATAAAGAGAGAAAAAGATAAAGAGAAAGGAAGAGAAAAGGGAGAGGCAGATAGAGATAAGATATAGATAGGTGGAGAGAGAAAAAAGAGAAAGAGAGCAAGAGAGAGGGAGGAAAATGAGGAGCGAAGATAGAAATAAAGGGATAAAAAGAGAGGTAGGGAGAAAAAAAGAGAGAAGAGAGAGAAACAAAGATAGAGATAAAGATAGAGATAGAGAGAAAGATAAATAGAAATAGAGAGATAAATATGGAGACAAAGATATAGAGAGATATGTAGAGATATAGATGAATAAAGAGGGACAAAGAAAGAGGTAGAGATAGTGAGGTAGATAGAGAGAAATAGATAAAGAAAAAGAGAGAAGAGAGAAGAGGAGAGATACATAAATAGAGATAAAGTCACATAAAGAGATAGGGAGATAAAGATAAATAGAGGGAAGAAAATATATAGAGAGAGAGAGAAAGAGAGGAAGACAATGAGAAACATACAAATACAAAGGGAGACAAGGAGATGGAGAGAGGTAGAGAGATAAAGAGATAAAGATGAATAGATAGAGATATAAGGAGGGTGATTGATATATCTCTCCCTATTGCTCTCTATCTCTCTATATCTCTGACTATCTATGTCACTCCCTTCCCCTCTATCTATTGAGTTATCTCCCTCTCCTTTCTCTCTCTCATTTACTCTATCTCTCCCAATTTTACATTCTATCTCTATTTCTTTTTATCTCCCTCTCACTCCCTCTCTATCTCTTTTATCCATATCTTTCTCTTAACACCTCTATCACTATCTCTCTACCTCTTCATTATCCCCCCTCTATCTCTCTTATATCACCTCTTCTAAGTAAAGGTCTCTTCCTCTCCCTCTATATATATTGAGCTATCTCTCCCTCTCCCCTATCTTCTTCTCTCTCTCCCTCTCTACATATCGCTCTCCCTCTCTCCCCCTCTTTTGTCTCTCCCTTTTCTACCTATCTCTCTCCCTCTCTTCTCTCTCTTCGTCTTCAACCTATCTCTTTCCCTCTCTCCCCCTCTTCTCTATCTCTCCTTTATGTATCTCTATCCCTTTCTCTCCCCATCTCTCCCTCCCTCACTCCCTTCTTATCTCCCTATCCATCTCTCTATCTCTACCTCTCTCTTCCTTTCTCTTCCCATATATCTTTATCTCTCTTTATCTTCCCATATATCTCTATCTCTTTTTCTCTCCCTCCCTATCCCCCTATCCATATCTCTATCTCTACCTCTCTCTTCCTTTCTCTTCCCATATATCTCTATCTCTCTTTCTCTTCCCATATATCTCTATCTCCCTCTCTTTCTCTTCCCATCTATCTTTATCCCCCCTACTTCTTTCTCCCTTTCTCTATCTCTCCTTATTTCTCTTTCCCTCTCTCCATCTCTCTTTACTTGTCTCTATTTTTGTGTTTGTCTATCTCTTTGTCTCTCTCCCTCTCCCTCTCATCCCTCTTTATATCTCTTTATATATCTATCTCTCTATCACTCTCTCACCATATATATCTCTCTATTGCTTCCTCTCCCTCTTCCTCTACATCTCTCTATCTTGTCCTCTCTATCTCTCCCTCTCTATATCCCTATCTCTACATTTATCTCTCCCTCTACCTATATATTTCTATCTATTTTCCTCTCTTCCTCTCTCACTCTATCTTCATCTCTACTTCTATTTTCCTCTCCTCCCTTTTATCTCTAGACATGTCTCCCTCTCTCTATTCATCCATCTATCTCCCTCTCTATCCCTCTCTATATGTTTTTCTCTTCCAACTCTATCTATCCCTCTCTCCTCTTTCTCTCTTTATCTCTCCATATCCTTCTCTCCTCTGCTTCTCTCCATGTCCCTCTCCTTCTCCATTTCCATCTTTATCTCTATCATCCTTTCTATCTCTATCTCCTCACCCCTTTATCTCTCACTCTTCCCCCTCTATATCTCCCTCTTTCTATCCCCCCCCTCTCTCTCTCTCTCCCTCCTTGTTGCAAGCATAACATGAGCATGTTGGTAATGGAGCTTGATCATCTTCCTAATTCAGAGGTTTTCTTTCAATTGTGTTTGGATCACTATAAGTGGATGGATAGTTTATTTGAAGCTATGAATTCTCATTGATACCTTTGTTGCACAAAAAAATCATTTTCTAAATGGCCTACCAATTGACCTCATGTATTGCATAAATGTGTGCAAAAAAATAGACCAAAATTTATCCTAATTGACATTCCACACTTCTTTGGTGTACCCATTGCACACTAAGGTGCGATTACTAGTAATTATAAAGGAAAATTAATTTTTGATATGTAAATCTAAGCTAGTTAAAATGGTACAAGTGAAGGAATATGTAGTAAATGCAATACATTTTGGAATAGTAAATATGTAATAAATGTTTGAAAATTAAATGAGGAGAAGTAGGTACTTAGTTTAGACAATTATGATGAAGAATTGAATGTTGATGTTGATGATATCAAAATCAATACTTTTGGTTTATTTGTTGTTTCAAGTTTATAACAATCATTATATTTGTTTTGGGTAATGTGTAGAATTGATTCCACGCACCATAACATTGACCTAAGGCACAAGAATGCTCTAAAACTCACTAGATCAATCTAGTTAATTGTAGAATATTTGAAACTTTTTTGTCATTGTTTCTAAGGTTTGATAATGTGTAAGGACAAGAGGTATTGAAAAATACCTTAAGGAGATGACTCAATCACTAGGGTCATCTTCTCTTAGGTTAACCCCCTTGATTAGACTGGTTTTACAATTGTTGAAGAATATTGAATACAATACTCTCAAGCATACAAGTTGTAGACAGGTTATATTAACATCAAAGGTACAATAACATAAATAAAATAAACTCAAATGCATGACATAGATTATACCTTTAATAATCCTCAAGGATTGAGCTCGAGATTGCACCCAAGTCTTGAAGATTTTCTCACAAGTTAGGATTTTTATTGCTCACAAAATTCTAGCATAATATGGCTATAATTCAAGATGTCGAAATGAGGGGAAAAGGCTCCAATTTATAGAAATTGGAGAGGATAAATGAAGGGCTAGGTTTGATTAGTTGATGGAGGGTTGATATTAAAAGAGAGATAGAGTTTGGATCAAGGAATGAAGGAGGATTAGCCTTGTGACAAGTGTCACAAGATGGATGAGGTGTGATGGGGATGTGTGCTCACACATGTGTGAGCACACCTTGGGAAGAGAGTGTATAAGTAAGGTGGCTCCTAGGATGACTTGTGTAAGAGGTTAGTGGGGGTAGGTGAGATGTAGGAATTTAAATTTAGGAAAAAATGATAATGAGGATTATGGACATGAAGGTTAGATCAATTAATTGGTGATTAATTGATTTAATGAGGATGGGTTAAGTTTTAAATCCTGGAGAATGGGATAATAATGATTAGGATGGGGATAAGATTAATTAATCAAGGATTAATTAACTTAAGAAAGGTTAAGGGATTTAGAGGAAAAAGGGTAAAGGTTAGCTTTAATTAAATGAATGTAGATTTAATTAAAGGTGGTGGATAAAGGTAATGGGGAAATTAATTAAATATTTAATTAATTGTTAGGATAAAGGAAACTTGGGTTAAATTAATTAAATAAATAATAAGTATTTATTCAATTAAATATTATTTTGAGTGTTTACATTTTTCCCCTCTTTGAGATGATGTTGCGACTAAAAGAAGTAACATCATTTCAAAGAAGAATAAAACATAGTGGGTAGGCAAGGGATAAGGACTAGTGGCATGATGCCCTAGTCACTAGGAAGTATGATGAGGAGGTAGTTGTATGACCCCATGAGAGGACATGTGGGTTAGGAGAACATGGGTGTGCTCTCAAAATGGATGAGAGGATTCAGAGGATGAAAGGATGAAAAAATTAAATACTTAAGGATGGATGGGAAAAAATAAGGATGATGAAGACATGGATGGAGAGGAAGGATGGATGATCATAATGTTACAATGATAAGAGCAACCTAAATTTGATATTGTACTATATTATGCGCCAAGGTATAAGGAACTAGGATGACAATATACCAAGTACACGATCGAAAGGTCAAGTGCAAACATATGCCTTATGACACCATGATACCCCTATGGTAATAGAGTTCAAAAGACCATGATAATTTCAAACAATGATAAAACATATAAGCAAAAAGCAAGCATGCACAACAAACTGAAAGCAAACAAGGAATATACTCCTTGAGTCAAGCTAAAAAACTGATTGATGGATTGGTGATGATGATGATAAGGGTAGAAAAGTTAAGGATGAGAACAATGCATACCCAAGGATTGTGTTGTTAACAATAATAACATAACATGGATTGGGAAGGATGCATCCCTATGATGTAGTTGGATTAAAGTGGATCAATGGATTTGAGCCCAATTTGGATTAAGATGATGGATTGCTTAAGGATGATGAGCTATATTACAAGGTTGGATTACATGGATTAGGATTAATTACATTGGATAGGATTGGATGGGAATGATTTGATTGGGCGTATAGATGGATGGATAAGATACAATTAGATGGAGGATAAGATTCAATTAGGATAGAGGAATGGAGGGGATCCAATGACAAGGGAGAACCAAGGCATGGGAAAAGGATGGAAGGATAAATGGATTGTGTTGATAGGAGATAAATGGATTTAGTATATATAAGATAGGTGATGGGAGATAAGATGATGGTGTGTGAAGGATAGGAGGATGGAGGTCCAAGGACTAGTTGAAAAGGACTAATATGCCCCACACTAGAGGTAGTGCAATCATAGATGGATGGATAGTAGCATGAGATGTAAGGGTAGTGCAAAAGGGCATGGATGGAAGTAAGATTAGGTATGGAATTATCCAAATAATGCATGGATATTTTCCCCCTAGTTGTAGATCAAGATCAAGGGTGAAAAGATGGGGTGAATTTGATAGGATGGGGGGATGGAGGTAGGACGAGGGATATGAGATGGAGGATATGGATAGGATGATCAAGATCAAAGATGGGAAGGAAAAATGGATTTGGATAGGATGAGGGATATATGATGAATGATATGGATAGGATAAGAGAGGTAGGGTATAATGCATGTGATGTATATGAATATGCTTAGCCTTGTCAAGATCAAATTAGGGGATAGTAGGGAATGAACTTAGATGGATGGTGGATAGGGGATGAAGGATGATAAAAGACATGAATAGGATGCAGTAGGTATCATGGATGAAGCTTTCCCCCAAGTGTGGAGTGCAAGGGGATGGGGAGGAATGTCTTGATAATCTAGTTCCATAAGTGGTATCCCTTGATTATGTACTATAATGGACCATGGTACTTGTATGTATGCTCATAAACATTGGTAGAATGATCATGAGGAGGATAAAATGGATTGGAAGATGGAGAGGGTTATGGATTTATGCAAAGGATTGGATAAGAGGGATGGAAGGATATGGAATATGTATGTTAGATAAGTGATGGGTTGGTGGAAGACATGTGGATGAGTGGATGAGAATGTTGGAAAGATCAACATTGGCACACACCTTGAAGGGTGGTGGAGTTGTGGAAGAGAAATGGATTTTTATGGATCTATTGATCCCTGCAACAAGCCGATACCACTGTCGCCCAGTTGGAGAAAACACAAACTTCGTAACTCCCACTACTGGTTAGAAAGTTCCCAAATGCTATGAAAATGAAGGAAGTTGGTTAGTCGAGAAGTTATGAAACTTCCAAACTTTGTGATAGGGTTACAAACTTAGGAACTCTCGCGATCGGCTGACAATTAAGACTTGAACAAATCCATCGGTGAGACATCCACTGTCACTTAGACTCTTATTGAGCCTTCATGTCACCCTAATGACATTCGTGTATAAAACCATCGACGAGACGTACTATGTTAGAATGTGTCACTCTGAAGGTTCACATCTCTCCCTGATGCCACTCATCACCAAGAGTCTCCCTAATAATCAACAGGAGTCAACCCATTGGCAAGAGGTCTGCACAGATGGAAAGAGATAGGAACTTTCACAACGATAGCCATGTCTTGTCGATGACTCCCATCGACGACATAACCACAGTCTTAGCAACTTTGATCTTTTGAAACATAGTTGCTGGTCGGTAAGACATTCTGAGGGTCTCATTGATTTTTGCTCTTTTAGGAGTTTCATGTCAATAAGCTTGAGGCACATTTTCCAACAATCTCCCACTTGAGGAAGATCTTACTGACACCTCCAAAGCACAACAAAACTAATGAAATTCATGGGCACTAAGGCCCATCGAATTGGCACACCACCTGTACTTGTCTGTGCTCACTGGTTTCGTCAATGCATCTGCAACATTTTCCAGAGTATCCACTTTTTCTAAAGAGACCTTTCCATCCTCCACCATATCTCATACAAAATGATATTGCACATCAATATGTTTCATCCTGGCATGGAAAGTAGGATTTTTTTCCAAACAAATAGCACTCTAACTATCATAGTAAATTGTAATTTTCCCTGTATCAAACCCAATGTTAGAACACAAACGTTTTAACCAAATTGCTTATTTACAGGCATGTGTTGTTGCCATGTATTCTGCATCTGTAGTGGACAAAGAGACTACAGTCTGCTGCTTACTCATCCAACTAACTGCACCACCATTCATCATAAAAATATATCCATTGGTGGATCTTCTACTGTCAATGTCCCCTACCCAATCAAAATCCACATAGCCTTGAATGCTAAGAGTCCTCCATGATTCAACCAAATTTCCATGGTAACACAAAGCATATTTTGAAGTGCCCTTCAAATATCTAAACACTCTTTTCATAACATCCCAATGTGTCCTTCTAGGATTTTCCATAAAATGACTAAGTACTCCCACTGCTTGGGCAATGTCTGGCCTTGTACAAACCATTACATACATTAAACTGCCAACTACACTAGCATAAGACACTCTGGTCATGTCCTTTATCTCAGTAGGAGATTTTAGACAATCTCAACAGATAGTTTCGTTCCCTGCAAAATTGGAACAACTAGTTGCTTGCACTCAGTCATACAAAATCTCTCTAGAATAGTATTAGTATACTTACTCTAACTAAGCCAAAGTTTTATACTCTTCATGTCCCTAGTTATTTCCATTCCCAGAATATACCTGGCTGCACCAAGATCTTTCATTTCAAACTTTGCAGAAAATTGAGATTTTAGATAAAAAATCATTAACTTACTATTGCCTATGAACAACATATCATCAACATAGAGAGCAATAATAAGAACACAATCATTTTCAGCTTTGTAGTACACACAATGAACAAATTTCGATCTTACAAATCCCAATGACAAAACAAAAGTGTCAAACTCTAGTACCACATTCTAGGAGATTGTTTTAATCCATACGTAGATTTTTCAACTTGGTGAACCAAATTTTAATTCCTTTTCTACAAAGTGCTCAGTTAGACATATAAATTTCTTTCTAAGGTCATGAAGAAATATTGCTTCACATCCATCCTGCTCAATCCTAAGCCATACATTTCAAGTAAGGACAAAAGAAACTGATAGATGTCACTTTAGCTATAGGAGAAAAAATCTCCCATAATCAATTCCCACTGGAATACCCCTTTCAGAATCCAACCTCGCCTTATACTTTTCCACACTACCATCCAAACCTATTTTCTTTTTAAATACCCATTTGCAGCCCACAGATTTTTTTCCTTCAGGCAAGGGCACCAAACTCCAAGTATCATTATTTTTTAATGATGCCATTTCTTCATTCATGGCTTCCAACCAAGAGTTTGAATCAGATATTTTAAATGCCTCTTTCATAGTCCTAGGCTCATCAGTGCTAGAAATTAAAGCATAGGCACAAGTAGAATCTAACAAAGAAAACCCATACCTATCAGGTTGCTTTCTTTCACATGTTGACCTCCTCATAGGCTGAGGCTGAGGTTGATCTTCTTCTTCAGAGTTCTCAGAACTACTTGAGCTCTCCTCAGTTTCAGGTATATTTTGAATTTTCAATTCCTCTTTATCTAGTGTCAAAGGAATTTCAACTACATCCTTTTTATCTTTTGATTTTGTCTCTAACTGTAGATCAAAAGTAGAAGGCTTTAGCTCATGAAAAATAACACTTATGTTGTATGAAACCTTCTCCCTATTAGGATTCCAAAGCTTGTATTTTATGCCAGCACTATAGCCAATAAAAATACATTTAACAACCTTGTTTTCCAATTTATACATTTTTTCATTCGGCACATATGCATATGCCTCATAGCCAAAGACACAAATGTGTCTCAAAGAGGGCTTCTTTCTAGAACATGCTTCCAAAAGTGTTTTATCAACAAGAGCGAAATTAAGAGAATGGTTTATTAAGTAACATGTTGTTGCAACTGCCTCAGCCCAAAAATTCTCCTCCAAACCAACACTGCTTAGCATACTTCATGCTCTTTCCATCACTATCCTATTGAACCTTTCAATAACTCCATTTTGTTGCAGAGTGTAGGGTGTAGTTTTATGTCTTTTAATTCCATGATCTTTACAGTACCTTTCAAACTCATCAGAACAAAACTCACCACCATTGTCAGTCCTTAAACATTTTATATTTCTTCTAGTATGATTTTCCACAAGGTTTTTAAATTCCTTAAAATGACTAAATACTTTTGATTTAATTTTCAAAAAATAAAAAAATGCCCTTCTTGAATAATCATCAATGAACAATACATAATATCTTGATTTAGACAAAGAAGGAACATTTACTGGACCAAAAACATTAGAATGTATGTAATCAAGTAAACCAAAAGATTTGTGAGGACTGGAGTAAAATGAAACATGGTGTTGTTTACCATATATACAATGCTCACAAAACTTGAATTTGAGGTTACGGTCATCAAGCCCCTCAACCAGGTTTTTATTTTTCAAACTTTTTAAACCTTTTTCTCCAATGTGGCCAAGCCTATGATTCCAGAGCATATTCTTTTCTGCTGGAAGTTTAACCTCCATAGAGTTTTCACTATCAGGAACTTTTTCCTCCTTTTCTCCATGAGTAGCCTTTTGTGACTTTGTAGAGACACTATTGCATTGTACAACAAGTGCATCCAGCTTATACAAAGTACCAATACAAGCACCCCTAGCTAGCACCATTGGGCCTCTAGTCATTTTACAACCATTTCCAGAGAACGTGACTTGCACTCCAACATTGTTCAGCTTACTAACAGAAAGTAAATTTTGAGCCAAACCTGGTATATGCATTACATCATTGATTCACTTCACTCTTCCATTAGGGAACTGAATTCTGACTCTTCCACGACCAACTATTTCCAGAGATGAATTGCTTGCCAAATATACCCTTCCACCATCGTATTTTTCATACTTAGTGAACCAGTCTCTATGAGATGTCATGTGGAAAGATGCTCCAAAATTAATCAGCCAGACATCATCTGATGCTTGAGTTGCCAAGGCTACAATGAAGGCATCTGCATCACTCTGAGAAGAATCATTGTTAGAATTCTTCTTCTTCTTCTTCTTCTTCTTCTTTTTCTCCTCTTTGTAATCCTTTCGGACATGACTAGGTTGCCCACAATTCCAACACTTCACCTTGGACTTCTTGCCAGGAGACTTTGATCTCCCTTCTGATTTCAATTTGGACTTCTTGTCCTTCTTCTTGCCTTTTTCTTTCGATCTCCCTCGAACAACAAGAGCCTCCTTCAAAATCTCAAAATATTTTCTTCTCATCTCTTCTGATAACAAAGAAGCAACAACATCTTCCATCTTAAAAGTGGATGTTGTACTCCCAATAGTCATCACCAAGTGATCCCAAGAATTTGGCAAAGAACATAACAATAGCATACAACGATCTTCTTCATCAATCTTCACACCCATAGATGCTAACTGAGA
>VDFB02185437.1:0-25176 GCA_007258455.2 Sequoia sempervirens
CTTGTTGAGTGCAACTTCATCAATTCATATTTTGGTTGTAAGTCATTTCTCTCTTGTATCTTTGTAGGAAGTGAGCCTCCCATTTTGGATAGTGAGTCCTAGTAGCAAGCCACCCTTTGTAATATCTTATAACTAGTTATATCAAATTGTGAGCTAATCCTCACTGTGGTTTTTCCCATTTGGGATTTCTATGTAAAAATCCTGGTGTTCATGTGTTGTGTGCTTTTGTGTTCTACATATCCTCTTATTCATTATTATTGTTATATGCATTGGAGTGTTTAGATGGTTTATGTACAATAGGTTTAAGAGAATCTTGATTTCACTTTATCTTAGTATCTTGGGTATTTAACACATCTTTGTAGAGTTGTAAAAGAATTATCACCGGATGTATGTGTCTTTGAGGCATCGTATACAATAATGATCATGAGAATTTAATGGTAGTATGTTGATAGTTGTATGAATGAACAGTAGTTAACAAGAATGAATGAGATTGTGTTATGAGGTGTTTGAACAAGAGAATTAGAAGCTCCAACAATAGTCAAAGAATGTCATGGTAGTTGTTACAATGAACAACAACTCAAAATGTTTCTGTAATATTTTATTTGATCAATATAAAATATCATGTTTCCATTTATGTGTTTGTTTCTTTATTTTCTCCTACCATTGCATTCCAACAATTGGTATAAGTGGAGTCATTGATGTCCTGCATTCTGCGAGTAAGATATTTATTTAGAAAAGATCAAGTTATTGTTGCTAAAGGAAGATCCTCTTGGAAAGGTATTAGTCAATTAAGATTAAAATAAATTCAAAAATAGAGGAATCCTAGAGATCTTAGGGTATATGCGGGGGATCATGATGGGCGAAAATTAGCAATATGTAAAGTGGGATGATGATAGCCCTTTGTGGCTAACAACATTTTTTTACCCAAAAATGATGAAACATAAAGGATTTTTAAAGGAGATTCTTAGTTTTCCACCAATATAAATTATGCTTGACTTTGAATTTAATAAATAATTATTATTCATTTTCTATTTGAATTATGACTAAAGTCTTGATTGATAGGATGATTGAAAAACATCGATAGCTTTCAAATGGTATCCCATTTTTTGAATTTGAAACATGCATCACATTCTTTCTTTGGTTTTACATAAAATAGGATTAAAAAAAGAAAAATTGAATTTCGAAGTTTTGACCAAGTTAAGGTGGTCGACATACAAGTTTTATATTTCTAAAAGTTGTAATAAAAAAATTCATACTCACTATTTACATGGAAAAAATTACAAAAAAAAAATATGCATCACATCAGACATAAGTCCTCTACTTATATCTAAAATCTTATAAAAAATAATATTATCATTTTATTATGGTTAGGGTGGTCAAATAGACACCTACTTTTATTTTGCAATCAAATTTGGCATCATTGCACTGAAATTCCCCACCTCACCAAATAGATTTTTTATTTTTAAAATATACCTAGTAGTTTAAAAACTACATTCAATTTGCTACAGATTCTATTCTTACATATTTTTGAAATAATATAGATAAATTGTTCACATTTTTACATCAAGTTGCCTAACCCTGATTTTTCTTTTTTTTTTGCCACTTAAGGGCCTTTTTTTCCATGATGATCTTGCACATACCTCTTAGTTGTAGCTAAAGATAAAGAGATCATACAATCAAGAAGTTTGTGGCTTATTTGAAACTATTGTAGTAGTTGGAAGAATTGTCAAGGTGATGCCCATGCTAAAAAGGTGGAAATCGCTAGCTAGAGGATAATCTATAAAATGAAGGAGAACCCAATATAATTGGTAAAGCCATATTTGAGATCACTAGAAGAGATCATATTATTTTTGGTTGTATCATCTCTGAAGCATTGGACAAGTAGAAACTATGGCCAGGTTATTGAAGAGTTCGTAGTTGTAATCCACTACATTTTGCTAGTAGCTACCAAGCACAAAGAAATAGAAGTTAGAGATTGAGCTCAAGCTTGTCAAAAGGTCATTGTGCAAGGGGGTATTCATTTGAAGCTGGATTCATAGCCTTTGATAATTCCACAAAATTTATAAAGTTAAAGAATTTGAAGCTATAGAAGGATGGTCGATGGCATGCAGAAATAAGGCCAAATTAAATTTAAATGAAGCCATGCACAACAAGGTGATTAAAAAGGAGTTGCAGAGCTTGGTGAGATGTCCTCAGCCACATTGAACAAGACACAGTCAAGGGATTTGTAGGTTGAATTCATGAGAGGAAAGAAAGGCATGTGAAATTTGGAAGAAGGTCAAAAAATTACATGTTGAAGGTTTTGTTTTTTTTCTTAATGATGCCAAAGCCAAATATAAGAAGGTGAGTTTAAATAAGTTTTCATTTCTTTTCTTATGTCGAGATTATTATAGGTTTTTTTGTAAGCAATTTTCATTGGAAGGAAAGGAAAAATACAATTTTTGAACAATCGTTGTGTCTATTGAAGAGTCAAAGGAACTCAAATCTAAGTGTGTGTATAGGATAAGAGAGTGAAATTTTGCATAGATGAGAAGATTTTGTTAGAAAAATGTAAGGAAAGTGGAGTTGCTAATGGAGATCAGAAGATCAAAGGAGGATAGGTATATGAATTAGTTAAAAGACAAGCAAATAAAGTTGTAAATTGGTGAAATAATGTGGTTGAATATTGTAGCATTCTGTATTTGTGTGAATACGACCATCAAAGGAAACTAATGTTAGGATCCCCAAGCACTAGTAATGTAGCTCAATGGGAGGTGTTGAGAGAAAATAAGGGTATCACAATGGAACCTACAATGAATTGGTGATAAGAAGGCCAAAGCTCATGGTTAGAGCATCCCCAATAGAAAATTGGTATTTCCTAGGCTCATTCCATAGAACTTGAAGATTATAGATGTAGAAGAATTGATAAAAGAAATACATGGTTGTGATTAATGAGGATTGTTGGAAATATAATCCCAAATACTCCATCTTGTGTTGTCCTCTCTATTTTAGTATTTGTATCAACATTTGATCTCAAATAGTATCAATTTTGAAGAGAAATTAATAAGAAATATTTTGAAGTAGGATTTGAAAAGATCTGAAATGACTTCATATTAACTCCTCGATCTTTATCTCTCATATACACTTAGTATTTTATATATTGTAT
The DNA here is from genome assembly GCA_007258455.2 of Sequoia sempervirens. Taxonomy (NCBI): domain Eukaryota; kingdom Viridiplantae; phylum Streptophyta; class Pinopsida; order Cupressales; family Cupressaceae; genus Sequoia; species Sequoia sempervirens. The sequence continues at coordinate 3,146 of VDFB02185437.1, forward strand.
GATCTTGATTTGTTTTTCACTCCTAATGGTGTCTAGCTTTGCAAAGTTGTAAGGAGTATGTAGATTCAAGGAGCAACAACTCTAACAGTATTCGTGAGAATGCAATGGTAGTATGTTGATGTCTATATATGAATGAGCAATAGCTCAAGGAGTTAGTAGAAATGAATGAGATGGTGTTATGGAGTTTTAATAAGGAGCAGAAGCTCCAACAATAGTCAGAGAATGTCATGGTAGTTGTTACAATGAACAACAACTCAAAATGTTTCTGTAATATTTTATTTGATCAATATAAAATATCATGTTTCCATTTATGTGTGTGTTTCTTTGTTCTCTCCTACCGTTGCATTCCAACAAATGTTTGATGGTTGTTGGGAGAACACTAAATCACATAAAAACTTTATTTTCTCTCCATCTTTCCTAATGGAAATGAATTTCTTTTAATTTTTGAGTCTTTTTCCCATTCTAGAGCAGAAAAATAACTCATCAGGATTACAAATACAAGACCGGGTTACACATCTTGTGTAAAGAGGACAAACAACACAATCTTCCACAATGTCCTCTACATCCCGTGCAACATATCTAATTTTTTGTAGCCATTATTTGACGTCCTCATGTTGTGTATAAAGTGGATCCACGTATTCCAAACCATCACTTATAGTTTTGAGTCTCTTTTTCAACTAGTGAAAGTCTCGGGTAAGTTGCAAACTGGCATCACCTTTTCAACTACTCTTTGGACTATCATCTTTGTAGTTTTTTTTATAACACCTTGTGCAATTTTACCTACAATCATTAATCTGCTATTACTACTAATGAGAGGTGATAAAAGCTCTTCCAAATTCATATAATTTCCCAACTATCATAGATCATAGTTGTTTGAGGATGCATTAAAACAACATAAGCTTTAGATTTATGTATTCTATACGATAATGGCACTAGAACTTAACAAGATCTAAAAAGTCTTGTTTTAAAGTGATCACTAAAATAACTAGCAGTTCCATTTAGTAACATGGAACAATGAGCCAATAGGTAGAGATCAACATGAAAGGCAAGTGATGTGTAGGCAATGTCTATGGAAAAACATTAAAATGTGAATGGAATGAGTGGCCATAGTAGCTATATGCAGATGTAGATAATATAGTTACACATTAGGGAATCCAACAAACAATACAATGGATCACTAGATATATTATAGGCGATAATTAAAGTGATTGAGTGGGAACAATATTGTATCCCATTTTTACCTTACAATTTAGCATCATTATTCTATTTTTAATTATAATGGGGACCGAATGAGGGTGTTAACCCTAATGGGTTGAAAGGATATGTATATAAAGGATAAAGTGTGACAAGCAATAGTTGGTGAAAAAGTAACTTTGTAGAATATATATATACACATATAGAGGTTTGGTTGAAGAACAACTGTATTAACATTCAATTAATTATTTGGTGATGACATCATTATTATTGGTAATTGGTTTGGTGGGGTAAATAATAATATTATGTAGTTAAGTTGTTAATTAAAGAGAAATATTATTATTAAATTTGAAATAATTTCATTAAGTAATAGCAATATGATTAATTTTTTTATTAGTCAGGGTATGTGCAGGATCATGATGGGCCAAAAAGTGGCGATATGATGGGTATGTGTAGGGTATGTGGCTGATGACTTTTTCTTAACCAAAAATTGATGAGACGAAAAGGGTTTTTAAAGGATATTCTCAACTTTCCACCAATATAAATTATGCTTTACTTTGAGTTTAATAAATAATAATTATTCATTTTCTATTTGAATTATGACTAAATTCCTGATTGATATGTTGATTGAAAAACATTTATAGCTTTCAAACAATATCACATTTTTTGAATCCAAAACTTGTGTCACATTCTATGCTCCGGATACTATAGGATTAAAAAAATAATAATTGAATTTCATGAATTTTTGACCAAGTTAAGGTGGTCAGACATACGAGTTTTTATATTTTTTAAAATTTGTAATAAAAAAATCATAATTAATTATTTACTTGGCAAAAAATTACAAAAAAATATGCATCACATCAGGACATGAGTCCTCTACTTATATATAAAATATTATAAAAAAATATTATCATTTTATTGTGGTTAGGGTGGTTAGACAGATACCTACTTCTTATATAAACCTAGTAGTTTAGAAACTACATTCAATTTTTGGTGCAGGAGCACCTTGGCTTAACTCCAGTTTGGTGTGTTGCAATTTTGGCTTGTACTGACCTTAGCCAAGTCAGGGATATTTGTGTTTGTTTAGGTTGGACCTTAGAAGGTCTTGGTTGAGTGTGATGAGTTAATCATTAGGATTAATGTCATCTTTGTAATCATGTTGTTAAATGTTGTATTTAGCTTAAGATAACATATGTTAGAACATAAAGTATTAAATGTGTCAAAGCCATATCCTCATTGTTTGAAGATGCCAAGAGGTAGTTAAGGTGTTTTTGGCTCGAGATCAAGGAGTTAGGGATCCTAAAATGCAGGAGCATGGAAGGAGTTGCAAGAATATTGCAAAAGTGCATGGTAACATTGTTAGGTTGCATGCGACTCAGCTAGTTCGGATTCCCTTGAAATCAGGGATGTGGGATCGATCTACTCTCCTTGAAAGATGGTAATGGCATCCAAAATAGATGGAATGGCTTGTAACAAGTAGTTGGTGGCATTGTAATAAAAATTTTTTTGGTGTGGAATAGAAGGAAGTTAGCAGATTTTCTGTATTTTTCTGTGTTTTTCTGCAAACCTCGTGTGTTTTCAGATAATAGTGATATCTCATGGTTTATGTGCATTGATTTGGTGTTGGATCAGAGTTTACACAATATATTCTATCATCCTTTCTTTTGTAAATAGTTTCATTTGATTTAGTTTAGGAATCTTTGTGAATAAGGTAGAGGTTAGAGTGTTGTTGTCTCCTTCTGAACAGTCAAACTTTTCTATGGCTTCCCCATAAAATCCAACCACGGGATCACCCTGAGCTTGGGTTGAAATGTTAGGGAAGCCATTACTTTGTATATATATAGCAATAGGATTCATGGGAAAGCAGTCAAGCATTTTAGAAATCAAACCCTAGGCGAGTTGTGACTGCCCGATTAGTGGTTTAATAGAGTAAAGTTGAGAACTTAGGTAGGGGAAAGGTACCACTGTACGAAATCCGTATGGTTCTAGATAGGGTTAGTCAAGACCTCCACATTACAAAAGGATTGAAGCTTCAATCAATCCATTGGCAGTAGCTTTGAAGGAGGAAATAGTGAAACCCTAGAAGATAGGTGAATTAGCCCTTCTCTCCAAGAGTATAGGAATCACCTGTACGGAACAGATAGAGGTCTAGAACCAAGTGCAAGATTTAAAGCTCTTAAAAGGGTTCCTAAAAGTGTCTTTTGTTTGATAGGTTGTGTGACAAGTTTAAGAACAAAAGGCCAAAAACCGACTGGTAAGGGCTAGTAGAGAATAGGCCTCCTAGAAGCAAAAGCTTGAGATCAGGCAGTTTGAGGACAGTAGAACCTCCAAGATGGATTCCAAAGGTGGTGAAATACATGGAAACAGAGCATCTATCTCCCCTGCAAAGAGTTCAAGTCAGATGGAGAAATTGGCACTTAGACCCTTCTAAGTCCAAGGAAGAGTAGTCAATTGCAAGAAGGTGTTGGTCTTCCCAAGGTAAAGCACTAGTGGAGAGCTCTTTGAGAAGAGTTGGAGTAGGACTAGGATAGTCTTCTAAGCTCAACAAGAACCCTTGGTAGCAGGTTCCAGGTAGGAGACAGTGGAAAGTCTTCTACAAGATAGTGCAAGCAACCTTGGAGTTAATTCCTACACCAATTTTCTACAGATTCTATTCTTACATATTTTTGAAATAATATAGATAACTTATTCAAATTTTTACGTCAAGCTGCCTAACTCTAATTTTGTTTGAATTTTTTGCCACTTAAGGGCCTATTTTTTCCATGATGATCCTGCACATACCTGTCAATCAAAATATAATATTATTATGGATAGGGTTCAATGCCTAAATTGATGACAAATGTTACTAATGTGCATTTAGTTGAGAAATAATAATATTGACATAAAATTAGTTGAACTCATCATTATATAAGCCCACCCCATCATTTAACCACTACATCAATTCTTTATGATACAAACTAAGCATCATTTCATAGCTAGTAACAAAGAACCCTACATCAATTATAGTTAAAACAATCTAAAAATAATACCAATATCATTAAGTTTCATTAGTTAATCAAAATATAATATTATTATGGATAAGGTTGAATGTCTAAATAATTGATGGCATTACTAATGTGTATTTAGATGGGAAATAATAATCGTGGCATACTATTAGTGTAACGTCCCACCGCGCAAACCCCAAAGGAACTACTAAAGATGCAACAATTTTTTTTTTTAAAGAACATATTAAATGTATTTAAGTATTCCAACATTACAATGTTCTAAGTTGCACAACTAAATCCCTTGGGTACACGAGGTGACATTACTAAACTAATTCATAACAAAGATAATAGATTAAACAATAACTAAACAATTACGTAAAACCATTCATTCTCACATCACCATTTAAAACATTCATTAACAATAACCATATTAATAAAAGTAATCCATATTAAACCATATATGTAAAACATAAATGAATTAATCATAAAGATAACAAATATATATACATTTCGATAGATACAACACAACATAATCAATAACCACAAAAGATAGTTCTCAATGATTACAAGGTCAGAATATACATTACATCAATATGATAGTACAACACGATGAACATATAAGAAAATTACATCAAGGTCTTCCCAACACATGTGGGAGATGATACATCAATAAATAAATTATAGCTGAAGTATGTACATACATCTGGTACATAAGAATCACTGGATCAACAACATCTGTCAAAACCCTGCAATGAAAGAAAACAATTGCATCCAAAGGGAACCCAACGGGGTGTGAAGCACGTTCCACCCAACCACCCCCATGCTGGGAGTAGACAAGGAACGATCCCCGACCAAGTACATCAATAGTAACACAAAACTAACTCCATACTAGATAACATAACATCAAAAGACCACATAGAAACTAAAACACGATACATCACCGAAAGACATAGCAATAGACCACTTTCGAAACATAACATTAAATCACCTTATAGAAGATACAACAATAACTCATATAAACACATCATCAATAAGTTTCAAGACATAATATCAAAGGACTACTTCCAGAGGACTTTAATAAAATAACACAAATGAAATGTTAGAGGAGAGTGTCATCGCATGGTTTTACATGGATTATCCAGACTACCTATCCCAAGGTGCTGCCTCCATCTCTACATGGATTATCCTGACAACCTAGTTCAAGGTGTCGCCTCCATCTATGGTTCTCCTGACAGCCTATCTCAAGGCACTGCTCCATAGGGTTACTCATGCGGGATTGTTAACCTTTTGTGAAGACAAGGCACGATCTTGCCAACCACGGCCTTCTTAGTCCCCTTTAGTCTGTGATAGCACTAACAGGGGGATGAGGAATCATAATTATCTTATTAATGTTTAAACCCCACCCATGATTTACTACTTAGGTTATCACTTGTTACTCTAACTCTATGTGGGTTACCCTAACAGCCCCTTTGTACGTTGGCCCCCACCTAGAGCCACTCTCTCTAAACCCTCAACACAAAATATCCAATTACAAAAGGATTGTATCACAAGCAATACTGAGCCAATCAAATAGATCCTCTGCGAGGCATAACCATCTCGCCAAAACATATGAAACACATCCACAACCAATATCATTCCACGTGTAACATAATTTACAACCATAGACCCAAAGCAGGCCAAAATCAATACCATAACAATATACCCACCTCTAGAAGTCCTAATATAACTTAAGTTCCTATAATAGGATAACCTAACTCTAAGGTTTCTCACCCGACATAAACCCAAATTGAATAAAATCAAAATTAATTAAATGAATGATTTCAAGAGTGAATAAATCATAAACAACATCAAACAAACTACAAGGCACAATAAACTTCACTAACTTCAGTAATCAGTAACTCGAGAAAGTTCGATTAAATTCAAAGCACAATTTATTTCTAATTCGCACAATTTCATTATAACATTGCAACATATGAAATTATAAATTATTCATATTTTCAGCATATAAAATTAACACCATATATATATATATACATACACACACACTTGTATATACACTTTTTACGTGTATATACATATATGCAGATATATATATATATATATATGAAAAATATATATTTATATCATTAAGCATATAAAACATATTATAAAATTACCTTAATAAAACACTATATATACTATAGTAAGTATATATACATATACATATACATATACATATACATATACATATATATATCTATATATATATAAATTTATGACAAAATCAAAATAAAAAATATAAATCGAATTTAATATTCATAGGGTCAAAACCCCATGTGCTAGGTATTGCACACCTCCCAAAGGGAGGCCACAGTCCCCACAAACTACATACCATAGTCGTGGGTACTGCGTGTACCTCCCAATGGGAGGCTGTAGTCTTCATAGACTATGTACCGCAGTCTATGGTGACTGCGCATAGTACCATAGGTGGGTGGTACGGCTTTAGTCGTCCACTCACCCCAACATAATTTTATTTTATTTTTTTAATTTTAATTTTATTTTATTTTATATATTAAAACTTTCAAACGCACGATTTCGGATTTCAATTAAAACAAATATAAATATTTAATATATGTTTATTTTTATTATATATATATATATATTTAAAATATGCAATGCACAGAGTACACTGGTCTACAACTATGTAGCCTTAAAAAAATAAGACAAACTATATAGAAATAAAGCATATACTTATTTATTTATTCTGTATAAACATATATATATATATATATATATATATGCATATTTATGCAAAATTTATAAAATAAGTAATATAAGAAATCAGATTTTCATACCAAATACTAAATAAATTGGGCAAATAAACTCAATCCATAATAAAAATGATTTTCTTCCAAACAAACAATTTTCTCAACTCAATTTAATTGAAGAATTTCGAAAGGTTTAACTGCAGTTTACAAACTAGTTTTAAATCATAGAACCACTTTCAATGAATTTTTCAAACATAGCAACCAGATTTTGTTTATAGAACAATAAAATAACAATAAATTAAAAGAAGAAAACCTAAAGTCCTTCGTTCGATGTAGAATCCCTTCTATAGGCTCTTCTTGATTTCATGCCTGCAGCTCTCTTTTGAATCTATCTTTTCTTCACAACAATTATTTTTACCAAAAAAAATAGAACACTATTTTTCTTTTTACAGACAATAATCAGAAAACCTCTTGTGTGTGAAAAACTCTCATAATAAAATAAATAAAAACCAATAAAGCTCTTCAGCTTTTTTCTCAAAAAAATCCTCCTTTCTCATTGGTCCTTTTTTCCAACTTTTTAAAGCACACACTTATCAACAATTTTTAATTAAAATTTAATTATTTTATCAAGATATTATCTACACAAGATTTTCTAATTTAATATTAATAAAAAGATAATATTTACTTATCTTCATCAATATTCATTTAAATTAATTTCTTACATTCTTAATTAATTAAATAACTTTTTAATTTACCAAATATTTAAAATTCAACATTTTACCAACTTACAATTAATTAAAATATCAAGGAAACATTAATTAATCTTATAAAATAATATTAATTAAATAAACACTAACCATAAATAAAATAAATACTCAACAATCAAATTACACAACAACAAGGACAAAACTTCAATCATGACACAACAATTCACAACAGGACGACAGACTTGAGATGGGGACACTTCCAAATCAATTCCCTTTTTCAACATTTTACCTATTGGGTTAATTTAATGATCGCTTTGTCCTGCCGAATCAGGTGGAATCAAGACTTATTCCTGCAAATCCTGCATACAAATAACTGTCAAGTAACACATGTATATAGATAATCGAAAACATCAAAAATTGAAAAGGAATTGCAGCATAGCAGGACACTCGTAAATGAGTGGTGCTACACTATCCTCTCACCTAAGCTATACTAACAATACAACATTAAATGTAAGGTAACAATTCTAACTGATCACATCATAACTAATTACTAAAACACTACATCACAGTGTATTACTAATCGAATTAAGTATCACCAAACCAAATAATAAGGAGTACATAAGGAGTACAATCATATTCACGAAGCATCAATCAAAACCACAAAAGTATCAAGTCTGAATAGTATGAGGGGTATTACAATTAGTTGAATTCATGATTAGATAAGGACACCCCATACTTTGGCAACTACATCAATTCTTTATCACACAAACTAAGGATCTTTTCATAGCTAGCAACAAAGTACCGTAGACAAATTTTGGTTAAAAAAATTAATTATTTGTGTGATGTAGAGTATAAGCAAGAGAAGAATAATCAACAACGCCCAATGGAATCTAGCATAAAGTGTATAAGATCAACTATTTTAATCCATTGTAACTATAAGCTTAAACATATGATTTTTTTCTTATTCCTACGTCAGAAAGATAGCGATCTGTAAATACAAAATATAAAGTAAAAGTCAACACAATGAGGCCTGCTCTCCACCCTACCATATTGGGTCATGGAGCCTCACCAAACCTTTGAGCAAGAATATAGATTGGCCACCACTATGATTAGTGGTGAAATGAATATTGTGTATTATAAATCAATATAGAGTACACTAGGATATGATTGTCTATTTGACCATTGTTGCTGATTTTATAGTCACTATCATTATTTGGGAAGGTTGTTTGTAACACATTAGTTCTTTAAACACTACATTATTGTTGGAGCATGGTTTGCAAGAATAACAAAAAGTGTTAGTGTAATAAACATGCACCATTGGTACCATATTGGGTCATGGAGCATCATTGACTTTTCTCTCTTGGGAAAGAGAGTTCAAGAAATGGGATTTTGATTCATAACCACAATTACAATCACATCATCTTCGTAGTTTGTTGAACTTCATTCATAAAGGCCGTCTATCTATTTACCATATAAACTGGAATATCAACACCCAAGTTCTTGAACTATCTCTCCCAAAGGAGAAGAGAAATCAGATGATCGGCGAGGTAATTTAAAAAATCAAGCACAAAATGCAAAGAATAGAGGGAGAGGAAGAGGTAATTGATAGCAACTCAACATAACCCTACCAAAAATTGAAACAACATAGCCTTTTTGATAGCACCTTCTTAATAATTGAATGCTATAGCTTAGGCAAGAGAACAATAATCAGCAATGCCCAATGGAATCTAACATAAAGTGTATAAGATTAGCTAGTTCACTATGTTGTAAGCATAACCTAAAGCATATGAATTTTTTATGAATCCTATGTCAGCGAGATAGTAATTTCTACATAAAAATATAAAATAATAATCAACACAATAAGGCCTTCTCTCCACCCTACCATATTGGGTCATGAAGCTTCATGGACTCTCACCAAGCCCTTGAGCAAGAATATACATTTCTCACCACTCTGATCAATGGTGAAATGAATATTGCTTATTACAATCAATATAGAGTTCATTAGGATATGATTGTGTAATTGACCCTTTTTATTGATTTTCCAGCCACTATCATTATTGGGAAAGGTTGTTTGTAAGACATTAGTCCATCAAATACCACATTATGGCTGGAATATGGTCTGCAAGAATAAAAAAAAGTGTGAAGTTTAGTATCTTGATTATGCAAAAATAGAATGAACTACATAAAATTAACTATTTTATTCCATTATAACCATTATGAGAGAAAGCTAACAAATGATACCCACGTTCCTATGAAAAAAATTTACTGCAAAGGCCAAACCTTCTAGACTCAATAGAATGAAGTCTGGACACACAAATGGTGCCATGCTCTCCACCCTACCATTTTGGATCATGAAGCATCATCGGCTATCACCAGACCCTTGCAATTACTTACCATAAAGTATGATAACTTTTCATGATGATTCTAATGAACAATATTGTTCAAGTGAGCAATTCAGTTGCACACGTAGAAAATATAAAATGGAAGAGAACAAAATGAGGCCTACTCTCTAATATTGGGTGGCCACTACTGTAATGAATGGTGAAATCAATGTTCCCATTCTCTTAGCTAGTCTTATAATCACTTCATCTTCATAGTTATTTGAAAGCTTATTCATTTGTTTAGCATGTATACTAGAGTATCAACATCCCACTTGTTGAACTCTCTCTCCTAAGGGAGAAGCATGTTTTCTGGAGTGACTGTGAATATGAAGAGATTATAGAACTAACTAAGAGAAACCAGATGATGGGGAGGAAAAATAAAATTTATACACCTCTTCCTACTTCCTTCAATTACATCTCTACCTGCTTGCTTTCTTTTCCCTTTGTTCTTTCTCCACCGCCTGCAAAAACTAAGCACAAATTTATCAGAATCCACAACTTTTGCAACCATGAATGCATGCAAATAAAAAAAGGTAACATCCAACCACCTTCATAGAGATTCCATAGCTAATGAATGCACTTGCACCTCCATGGAAGCTTGCCATCCTCACTCACAACTACCTTCAACAACAACAAAAACCTAGAGAATGAAACCCAACAATATGCTATCGATAATTGCATAGACATTCATTTTGTTTGTTGAGGACTTTAAAATAGATGTTACTTGCACGATCACCACTACATGGAAACCATACAAAAATTAATACTGATGTTATTTTGTTGGCCTCCATGGCTACCTTGAACAACAACATAAACCCAGAGAATGACACCTAAAAATACGTTGTCGATAACTGCACAAACATTCATTTTGTTTTTTGAGGACTTTAAAATAGATGTTACTTACACGATCACCAATACACAAAAACCATAAAACAATCAATGTTGATGACATTTCATCATCCTCCTATACAGCTGCACTATTTTTCCAACCTTGTATATGGAACGATATAGCTTAAGAAAGAGATCAATTATTGACAATGACCAATGCAAGCTAACATAAAGTGTATAAGATCAACTATTTTAGTATGTTGTAACCACAACCTAAAACATTTGATTTTTTTGGTGAATCCTATGTGGGAAAGATAGGAATTTGTACATAAAAACTATAAAATAAAACTCAACACAATAAGGCCTGCTCTCCACCCTACCATATTGGGTCATGGAGCTTCATGGGCTCTCACCAAATCCTTGAACAAGAATATATTGCCCACCACTATGATCAGTGGTGAAATGAATATTGATTATTACAATCAATATAGGGTACATGAGGATATGATTGTCTATTTAACCATTTTCAATTCCAATCACTATCATTATTCTAAAAGGTTGTTTGTAACACATTAGTTCATCAAACACTGCATTATGCCTGGAATATGGTCTACAAGAATAATAGAAAAGTTTGAAGTTTAGTGTGGTGATTATGTAAAAATAGAATGAACCACATAGTTCATTAAATATTTTATTCCATTACAACCATCGTAGTGGAAAGCTAAAACTCACAACTACAGTCCTATGCAAAAAATTTAGTGCAAAGGTTAAACCATATATATCCTATGTATATACAAAGTGTGAATTCTAGTCCAGTGATCACGCTGTATTGATAGGCGATATGTAAATAAAAAATATATCAAAGTTGTATATTTAATAATACATAATTTTCTCTCTACTTGCAATGCGATGAATGGAGTGATTATAATTTAGCCATACCTAGTATGTGTGGCAGAATGCAGTATTGAAAAAAAAACAAGGCCCGATTTCCACCCTACCATATTGGCTCATGGGACGTCATGTGCTCTCACCAAACCTTCAAGTAAGAAAATAAACTATCCACCACTATAATCAATGATGAGAGTGATGTTTCGGCCACCAATGACTCAATACAAGATCTAATCACATGAAAAGGCCTATGAAGGACAATTGTTTTAGTTGGTAGACAATAAACAAATGAAAAAATATAGACTTATAGAATTAATTACAAATAAGATGCAATAGAGTTGTAGTACAACAAAGTAAGTAAATAAAATCTAGAAATGCCTTGTGCATGAAATGGATTGGAGTCTGGATACAAAAGAGGAATTATGCTCTCCACCCTACCATGTCAGGTCATGGATCATCATCAACTATGACCAAACCCACGAGCAATAACATTAATTTTCCACCACTTTGGTGAATGTTCAAGGCAATGCTTTCGCACCTAAGGAAATTTGTTCAGTGGAAATCAATGCTATACATTTTTTATAATTTGACATGGAGTTGTGAAATGAGAAATGGAAAAAAAGATACATAGGTTTACATTGTATATAGATGGAATATAGGTGAAGGCCGTATAACACAAAAATGTGGAATCGTAAAGCCATTTAGCATTTCTGCGGAGCCCTACATCTTGTATATGGATACAATGTAGTTGTAATCTAAAATCATTTCAGTGAGATAAACCTATACATAAGCAAACTGCAAACTTTCATATTGTGAACATGTTTTATTGGAAAGCAATATCTAAAACACAAAATTTAAGTGGCTTTATAATTTATAAGAAAAATATATGTAATAGGACAATTACATGTCACATATAAAAAATGATAATGAATTGAGTTTAGAGAGGGTGTAGATTCTATATGCTTAGAGGTGAAGAGCAAAGGATCGAAGCAATTCACTTACCATAAAGAAGAGCAAATTTTGATGATGATGATAATGAATAGTTTTGTTGGAGAAGATCATCTTTCTTGATTTATAGTGCACTGTAATTGTTGGTATGTATCATGTAGTTTCTAGCAAAATACAACGGCAGGTCTACACAGTTCAAGTGAGAAATTCAGTTGCTTGCTATTCACTGTAATGTTTTTGTATGCCTAACCTCCAAGACAAATGTGAGCCTTTCTAAAGAGGCATATATATATGTATTGTTGATTGCACAAAGCACAAAAAAATTATGACTGGAAAACCAATGGGTAAAAAAAACCCAAGGTAGTGAGCAACAGACCACAAAAAAAAAATTGGATTATGTTAAGAATTTTATTCCATTACAAACATAGCCAAAAAATTGAGGCCATACAAAGAAGCATAGAAAGAAATTCATGTTGAGAAGCCCATGCAAATCGCTGGCTTATTTTTGAAGAGAAGCACTAGCAATAAAATATCACAAGAGACGCCCTGTAAAAGTTGTTCCATGAATAAAAAAATACTGGTTTGAATAAAATATATAGTCTCTCCCAATACAACCTTACCAAAAAAATAAAAATATACCCTAAGTCAGAGTACAACAATCAACTGGGTATGTGCAGGATCATCATGGAAAAAACAAGTCCTTAAGTGGCAAAAAAATCAGAAAAATCAAAGTTAGGCAACTTGACATAAAAATTTGAATAAGTTATCTATATTATATCAAAAATATGTAAGAATAGAATTTGTATCAAATTGAATGTAGTTTCTAAACTACTAGGTTTGTTTAAAAAAAAAAAAAATCTATTTAATTTGGTGAAAATTTGAAATTTCAATGCAGTAGTACTTAAATTTTAGGGAAAAAATAAGAAGTAGGTGTCTGTCTGACCACCCTAACCACAATAAAATGATAATATTTTTTTATAATATTTTATATAAAAGTAGAGGACTTATGTCTCGATGTGATGCATATTTTTTTGTAATTTTTTTAGAGTAAATAATTAATTATGAATTTTTTATTACAACTTTTTAAAAATATGAAAAACTCATATGTTTGACCACCTTAACTTGGTCAAAACTTCATGAACTTCATTTTTTCTTTTTTTAATCCTATAGTATGCAAAGCATATAATGTGACGCATGTTTTGGATTTAAAAAATGTGATATTGTTTCAAAGCTATATATTTTTTTCAATCAGTCTATCAATTAGGACTTTAGTCATAATTTGAATAGAAAATGAATAATAATGACTTTTTAAATTCAAAGTAAAGCATAATTTATATTGGTGGAAAGCTAAGAATGTCCTTTAAAAACCCTTTTCATTTCATCAATTTTGGGTAAAAAAAGTCGTTAGCCACATACCCATCATATTGCCACTTTTTGGCCCATCATGATCCTACACATACCCAACTATCCCTTATAGAAAACAAGGCAACCTGTATAACTTGAGCTATTTGATTTGTATGCACAGAGGAAACAAGTGTCACTTTGCACAAATTACCATGCGAACATTGTCTCATGTATGTGCTACATGTATTGCTAATGGTTGGAATAATACTTTGCATTTAAAACTTACCAAACTAATTGAGTAGTTTGTGGTAGTTTCAATGATGCATTGTTCAACACTGGGTTTTGGATTGAGGTGCATAACATACATAACAGACATTATAGCCAAGAACCATATGACATTCACATTCAGCATGGAACTATCATTAGGGATTGTAAAGTAGTAGCAAGAACACTTGATAAGCATTAGATGGATACCGCGACATGATAGTTACATAGATAAATACAATATAGACACATATATCTACACAAAACTCTGTCAAGATATTCTATGTAGCTAGAACATTGTAAACAAGACAAAAACAACATTCTCTTTAAAACAACTCATAGATAGTTGTAAATATTGAATTGTGTATGCATATATGCATAGATATCCAACACATGATCAAATATCTACACACATCTGTACCAATAAGTTGTATAACACAGGGAAATCTCAATTGCATGCATGTATATTTATTTATATGCATACATAAATGTACACATACATACAACTATGTCCACAAGTAGATGTATGAGCAGGTGTAGACAATGACACATCTCCTAAAAAGGACAAGAAGTCAATATAAATAAACTGTATAAAATTAAATCAGAAATATACACTTAAAACGTAATGAAATTATAAGCAACATGAATAATAGAAAAGAAAACAACCGAATCTTTTTTACTTAAACATTATAAGTTATAGTTCCTTGTCTTAATATGTAACCACCCAAACAAAAAACAAAGCAATAACAGTAGAAAGGAAAGGTCTTTTTGATGCAAAAAGAAGTGCAAGGGAACATAACAAACTAAATGTCCAGCCAACATGAACTATAAGAAATATGCAAAGTCACAATTAGCCATGCTTGTTTTGGTGTTCAAGGAAGTACAACAACTATCTTCAAAGACTGCTACACAATAGGAGAAATAGCAGACAAATCTAATAGTAAGAGATTGCACTCAGCTTCAAAGTTACGCTTTGCAACCGTCACTATTGTTGTTTCCAGTCTTGTTTCTGAATTATAAGTTTTATTTTTTATTAGAACAGTGAATACAAATGATGTATAGGTGACAATATTGATAACAGACTCAACACTCATTTCAGTGGTAGACTCATATTGCAACATGCAAAGTTGTTTTGTTGACATTTGTAATAGGCTTGTTGTAGCATCATCAAAATTAGTTTCCCAAAGCTCACCTATGTAGTCTTCGATCTTTAGTTGCAATAAATATCGAAAGTCATAGTCAGCTATTGTTCTTTGGCATTTTGGGAAAACCATGTATTTTGCTCAAATTGTTCACAATTTTTCTTGCATTACCTACCTTTCACCTCCAACAGGCATGCAACATAACAAAATGCATCATTTTTTATAAATTTTACTATTGCCTTGAGAGTAGCTTACAAAGTCTCTGGCAAGCCAAGGCAGTGGTCGAACATATATGCAATAGTGACTCTATCATTTCCCAAAGCAACCTTTCAAGGGACTGCCCAAGGGGCCTCAATAGTAGGTGGATCAATATATCCTCTTTCAATCAATTGTTGTGCTTCTGGTATATCAGGATTTATATATAGAAGAGTCTATGCGGTTGTGTTCAAAATAGCTCCATTGAAGTACCCAACACTTTTAATAGCAAGGATGAGTGTTGAACTAGGGGTGTACAACCTTTCCAACTCATGACCCTTTTCTTCCCATTTTGAGCCCCACAAGGGTATGTGCAGGATCATCATGGAAAAAATAGGCCCTTAAGTGGCAAAAAATTTAGAAAAATCAGAGTTAAGCAACTTGACATAAAAATTTGAATAAGTTATCTATATTATTTCAAAAATATGTAAGAATAGAATCTGTAGAAAATTAAATTTAATTCCTAAACTACTACGTTTATTTAAAAAAAATAACAATCTATTTGGTGAAAATTTGAAATTTCCATGTAGTAGCACTTAAATTTCAAGGAAAAAATAAGTAGGTGTTTGTCTAACCACCCTAACCACAATAAAATGATAATATTTTTTTTAAGATTTTAGATATAAGTAGAGGACTCATGTCTGAATGTGATGCATTTTTTTTTTTTGTAATTTGTTTCCAAGTAAATAATAAATTATGAATTTTTTATTACAACTTTTAAAAAATATAAAAAACTCGTATGTTTGACCACCTTACTTGATCAAAACTTCATGATTTTTTTTTTAAATCCTATATTATGTGAAGCATAGTTTGTGGCACATGTTTCAGATTCAAAAAATGTGATACCATTTGAAAGCTATAGATGTTTTTCAATCAACCTATCAATTAGAACTTTAGTTGTAATTTAAATAGAAAATGAATAATAATTATTTATTAAATTCAAAGCAAAGCATAATTTATATTGGTGGAAAGGTGAGAATCTCCTTTAAAAACCCTTTTCATTTCATCAATTTTGGGTAAAAAAAAAGTCAGCCACATACCCTACACATACCCATCATATTGCCACTTTTTGACCCATCATGATCCTACACATACCCACAAATTAACATCAATTGAAAAGGATAAAAAAATCATTAATTTTAATAGTTCTCTGAATTGTTTGGGACTGATCCTTTCTTTGTATAGTCGACACCATTCCCACATGCACCATAGTGCCAATAACATCAATTAAACTATTATTAGTGTAATTTTTAATTTCATTTAATGGGGTGAACTTAGATACTTTGTCTCGCACAAAGGCCTCATCATCACAACATTTTAACATTGAACTTTAATCCAGAATGATTTCAATCTAGTTGTTCAACTTATTAAATTTTCTATCTGCTTGTCTCACTAATCCCTTTGACACATAATAAGTATGTCCCACCTCAACCCTATCATAATGCACATCTGCAATATCATGAAAGCACACAATTTGTATTTTTGTTCCCTCATCATCAATGATATCAAAGTTGAATACCTTCCCCTCGTGCCCTTGCTTGCTATAATGGTGCATATCCCTCTTTTTTGTTACACAACATTTTATTGTCCATTTGGTTTGGTAAACATTCATCCCTTTAATAGGGATAATTTTTGTAGGAACATCTTGCTACCTTGGGGATGTATTAATTCCAAAGGTGGAGGCTCATTTAGATGGGGAGGGCGACTCGCAGCTAAATTTTTGTTCTTCTTGATCTCTAAACAAATATTTAGCTTTTCCAATTAGTTGGTAATCTATCATCTTCACATCTAGGGACACTATGAAAATTTACTTGGAATGAAACAAACATTAAATACTTAAAAAGGAAGCCCCCACAAACAAAGAAGCAGGAAACTACAAGTACAAGCAAGGTAGAACTATATCAAACCTTGATTCCCACAACTTTCTAGACAAATAGTTTTTCAAGCACACAATCGAACCTATTTTCAATTTTCTTGTAAACAAAAGGTCATTGTATTTTGTAGGAAAAGTTCCCATCTGTGTGTGGTTTCCACAAGATAGGACAACTTTGTACTAGTCGACTGGGCTTTAGTCACCTCCTATTTTTTGGTAAGACATTAGTTGGAGGACTGGAGATGGGACAACATCTCCAACATCTATAAATTGTATTGCATCTCTTGTTAGGGTTGGATTCACATTTGTAGCCTACAAGGCAATTAAACTCAACATAGTGGCAACAATGAGATATTTATAAGTATGACTCAACTCTAAATGAAAACATTAATATTGACACATTTGGAAACTAAGACATTTTCCCCTCTGACATATAAGTTACTCCAAAATGGCCAATAAATTGAATGGAAAACAAGACAGACAGTTCAAATATAAATAAGTTAGAACATATATCATAGTAATTGTTAATTTAAATGGAGAATATTCTTGGTTTGTTTGGTGCACTTGAGAAACTGTCAAGATAATTGGTAGCAACGATAAACTAAACAACATTTGAACACACTTAGGACTACTGCTTGAGGATTGTTTCCAGCCTTAGAAGAGCTAGAGGCTACCGACATTGTTGCATCTTCTCTTTTAAATTCAAAGAGTTGCAATGCCGACAGCTAGCTAGAAGGACTATGACTTCAAAACACAACATGGGCACTCAATTTTTTTACATAGGAATTAACAATATGACAAGAAATAATTAATAATAATAATGAATTCAATGATTCAAATAATACTTAACATACAATTTGTTATTCCAAGTTCACTATATCAATTTTAAAATCCCTCCTTTTTTCCCCTAGAAACACCAAGAGTATGAAGAAAAATAAACAATTAGGAAAAAGGATTCAATGTTGTATATAACAATTAATATATGAAGTATAACATTTGAAGTATGCCATGTCAAGATTCAGACAAATAACTATTTTGAGAAAACAATAAACATTGTGAAGAGTACATATGTGCACTGCTCACATCTACTTTGACATACATACAAATCTACACACAACAAAATTTAATATTGTCTCATTTATGGCTTATGTTTTGTGTAAATGGTTGCAATATATTAAAATAGTTTGTGTTGTTCTCCACAACACAATCTAATTGTTGTTTGCTAGCTTTGGGTATATTCCACTCTTTGCAATGCAAAATCAAATACTTAATATTATACAATTTATATTGTTATCCAAAACCCATTCTTTACTATCAGATATATATATATATATATATATATTGATTCATTAATCATTCACGTTTTGTGGCGAAGGTTTTGATTCACTTTGTTACTGCAAGGTTTTTGTGTTTTGATGGTGTTCCATATGGGTTGACATTGCAAGAAATATTTTCTATGGAAATGGTTGGAATCAAATAAAATAGTAAATGTTAAGAAATTGATATTGTTTTACATAAGGAACTATTCACTGTTGTCTAGACAGGACTATATTATCTCATTTCTGGCCTCCATTCAATGTGGCCTGAAAAGGATGTTGGAGGATTCTATTTTTATTTTTATATTAAAAGAATTTGTTTTATCAATAGAGAAGGCAAATGAAATTGAAACAACATTAATTGTTGTATGGTTTCCGTGTAGTGACAATAGGTATAAGCATTAGCTGGCTTTTCAAGTAGTCACAAAGATAAGAAATGCTTGAACAATGTTTGAAAGGGCATTGACCTATAACTATATTGATTTGTTTCTCAGAGGGTCCTGCTAAAAAAAAAAGCTATATTGTTTCAATTTTCGATAACACATTGTTGGGTGTCATTCTCTAGGTTTAGCTTGTTCTTCAAGATAGCTATCAACAATGGGAAAGCATGCATTA
Source organism: Sequoia sempervirens (assembly GCA_007258455.2). Taxonomy (NCBI): domain Eukaryota; kingdom Viridiplantae; phylum Streptophyta; class Pinopsida; order Cupressales; family Cupressaceae; genus Sequoia; species Sequoia sempervirens. The sequence continues at coordinate 22,632 of VDFB02185437.1, forward strand.
AATACATATTCCTAATTGTTATTTATTCAACCTCATAAAAGAAGTTGTCAGAGTGATGGACTGTATACTAAGTAAGGAAAATATAATAGGCGCTTATGTATAGATAACTTTAGAGGCTATTTTTTGTGTTTGTAGGCAATGATGTTTGCAAAAGCAAATCAAAATTGTCACTTGTGATAATTTTTTACAGCCCTTTTTTTGGGATAATAGGGAAGTGGTTTGCATGGGTTTTTCAATGTCAATTTTTTTGCTAGCTTCTTTCTATGACCTCCATTTTTTGGCTATGGTTGCAATGGAATAAAATTCTTAGCATATTCTAGTTTTCTTATGTGGTTTGTTGCTTGCTAGCCTGGGTTATTTCTATCCATTGGTTTGCCAAGCATAATTTTTTTGCCCTCTGTGCGATGAAAAATGCATATGTATGTATGTATGTACATGTATGTATGTATGTATGTATGTATTTTCACCCTAGGCACAATTCCCTTTCTTTCCCTTATGCACTTTAGAAAACCTAAGTCGGAGGCTTAAATTCACTTAAGCCCGCTGATGGCAGTCCACTTGGAATTTTTTTGTGTGTTGGTGAAGACATTTCTATCGGGGACACCCACACTATGCGTAGACATCCGCATGGTGCACTTACGTCCCTGGCAGATTCTTGCGGCTGAGCCAGCAGAGGCGTTACTCTTTCCATTGGCAGTGAAGTTGTAACACCTCCTTCAGCCACTCGACTCAAATATGGTCATTTCTTCTCTCATTCCTTCATAATCAGTCTTTGAACTTGCATTAGGAGGTTGGATGAAAGATTGGAAGAACTCTACACCACATCAAGCTCTCACACTCTCATTCACAAGCTCATTTGCACTCACTTCCAAGCATTCCATAGCAGCAATATCACACTCCATCACATCGGTAGAAAATTTTTGGGACCATGCCATTGCAGCAGAGGCTTGAGTTCCTCTCATTTCTCACCCAAGCAACCTTGAGTGCTCTTGGTGGAGGTGGTAAGCTTCCCTCTCATCTCCTCTATCATTTGGTTGAGTAGCATAGTACTATTTGTAGTTCTTGTGTTTTTGTTGAACTTCTTTATCTCTATTCCATTGGTTGTCCATGGAGGTGGGAACACCTAAACGAGGGTATGACTGAGGCAGACTCCTTTACAATCACCCCCAACATTCTCTCTCTTGTTGTGTGAGGTGTGTGAGCTCTTGGAGGATCAGCTCGTGAACGACTTCCTCGGTGGGATTCTCGTCTTTATCACTCTTGTTTATTTGATTTATAACATTAGAGATTACTTAATCTATTTAATCGCATCATTCTGGCCTTTTAATTAAATAGCTAGGTTGGTAAGTCATTTTGTTGTGTTTGAACTTGTCTCAGCTGTTGTTTGATACACCAGTTCGATGTGTTGTCGTCCATAGTATGTGCTAACATCCTTAGACAGAGAGCTCTCCAAGGTGTAGAGTTGGACCTAAAAACTGACTCACCTAGCCTTGTACCAAAACTTGAGATCATAGAGTGATCATAGGACCTAAAAATCCTCATCACTCTCACCCTCATACCCCAAACAATACATTTAGCTGAGGTAAGTTAGGGCAGCCTCTCACATCTTGACCCTCCGTGCCCTGGGGTCTTGCATGTGGTGGTCCCCCTCTCTTACATTTTTGGTGAACCTAACATGAACCATTTTGGTTGCTTTCCTGCAATAGTGACAGTTCCTTTCCTTGTACTCTAGGAGTGTTGTAGGTGTGAGTGTTGTACTTGGCTGTCACCTTGCAACCCAACCTGTGACCCCTAGTTGTAGTTGGAAGGTTCCAAAGGTATTGCACGATGAAACCTTAATTGGGTAACTATCTTATCCATTAACCTTTGGGGATTTTGTGAAAGCATTGTCTAGTGTGTGTAATGGCCTCCTTCCTGCATCAACCCATCCCCTCTACACATCCTGTGAATAGTAGTGTTGGCATGACCTTTACTTCATAGGACTTTCCAATGGGCTTTAATAGGGAACCATCTCCTCTTTACATCCCTGCATGGATCAATGGGAACATTGTAGCTAGTTTTCTCATTGACTCGACATCACAAGTAAATATAATAATGGAAGAGATTATGCTTATAAAATTTCTACATAAAGATGGATACAATGCTCCTATGAGTTTAATTTGAACGCATGATGGACTTTCCATACCCCCCTTGAGTAGCATTGTCCTATCAGTCTTAGTTGGACCTAAGTCTATAAACCTCTTGTTTGATATCATCCCTAAGTCCAAACTCTTTCGTGTAAAGTTGGGTATGGGTGATCCCACAATAGTGGTTTACAATTTTTGGCCAAACTGGACACTGATATTTTTTTTAACAAAATATTCACATTCGAGCACCTATAGCGATTAAACCATGAGTAATTTGAAGATGATGCAAACTAGAGTCTTGTCACATTTTGTCTGTAGATTCTAAAAATATTTTTTTCAATTTTTTTGGAATCAGATTGCACTTCTTTTTCCATCTCCCACGAAAATTGGTTTTTTTCAAAAAACAACATTTTTAAAAA
>VDFB02185437.1:27095-43574 GCA_007258455.2 Sequoia sempervirens
GGTGTACAAGGTTTAGGGTTTAAGGGTTAAGGATAGAGGAGAGAGAGGAAGAGTGGGTAGAGGGAGAGACTTTCAAGAGAGAGAGGGGGAGTGGGAGAAAGATAGAGAGCAGGGGTACAAGGGTTTGTGGGTTACAGGGTTAAGGGCTTAAGGGTTAGGGTTTTTTTTTAATTTGCATTCATTTATGTTTTATTAATGTGTACGTAATAATTTTATAATTATATATAATGCTTAATTTAAAATTTACATAGTTTCATGAACAATTCGAAGGGAACAAATTCATATAAGTTGTATATATGTATATAATTCTCTTGAACTTAAGAATTCCATGAAACAAATATATGTTGTATATAATTGTAATTTAGGCAAAATGATTTTTAAAAAAAATCACCACATTTCAAATAAGGATTGAAAGTATATAATATGGGTTTACATGCAACCAAAAAAAGTGAGAGATGATGCTATCAAACATTCTTGAACTTAAGAATTTTCCATCGAACAAATATGTACATATAATTGTAATTTACACAAAATGATTTACAACTATGTACAAGTTACTATAAGTTCTCATTTGAACATATATAGGGTTACAAGTGAACTTGAAAACCATGGATATAATCTAAGTCAAAGATTCTGGTTCAACCCGCTCTTCAATAACATGTAGAATTTTTTGATGATCATCACTATCTAGTCTCCATTTTCTTCGGCCACGTGCATGTGGAATTGCATGAAGATGTAGAGTGGTAGCAATTATTGAGTGACTATATTGATATACCTTGTTATCAGGTTGATAGTCAACAAAATGAATCCCATGCTGAACAACTTTGACTTGTTTTAGATATGTCCTTTGTACTACAACATAACCTGCATGGTAAACATGAACCTAAGGTAAGACATATGAACGTGTGCAATATTTTCGTGCACAAGGTTTGTACAATATATATTTAATGTTTATAATGTAATGTGCACATGTGAATACAATGTATATAAAAATTTTAATTCAAACTCACCTGATAACATTCCATCACTTGTTTCAGGTTTTGTTAGCTTATTCCTCTCTTCAGGCAACGAATAAATAATAGCTGGACACCTTTGATGTTTTTAGGCCTCATTATGACCGCAAAAACATCTCCTATAGTACCAAATTTTACAAAAAAATCTAAAAATTAGAAATGTCTCTCTAAAAATCATTAACTAGATATATATAATAATTAAACTATTGAAACTTACACGGTACCTTTCTAACCAACTCGAAATATGGTCATAATCAATTGAAATCAAAGCTGAATGTCTTCAAATCTTTTCTTCCTCGGCTCTTCATCATATAAGCTAAAACAACTAGTACCATCCCACCGACCAACATATCAAGTTCTTTGATTGTTGCATGCATAATCAAAGCTTTCCTCAATGCACTCAAAAGAAAGAGTAATCCCTTGTGTCTAATATCCATCCATGGCGACTATCTGGACTCCTAACACAATGAAAAGATCTTGTTTTTTCTACCCTCTTGCATCCATGCATCGATCTTCTATCCACACCTAGATACATATGCACAACAAAAAACTTATGTGAACAAATAAGTATATATATATATATTTTTTAAATTTAAATAAATTCAAATTTTTGATTTAATGTAATTTATACATACCCGATATCTCCCAAAACACTCTATGTGGAATGTGCTGGTTTGTTCTTGAAGATGTGTCGACTGCATTTGATGCAAAGTGTTTCTTGCACCATTCAACAACATCATGCATTGTCTAGATGATCTTCGATAACTCATTTGATGCTTTCTTTAAAGCTCGCTTTGATGCTTTTGCTCCATCATGCTCACCCCTTTCCATGCCCACTCTCAAAAAAACTCCAAACATGTGGCATTTTGTAGATTTTAGGATATCTACAAAGTGCATAGAATGGCCGTGAAGATTGGAATTGTGCCGCACATCCATCTGACCATACAAAATAATTTTCAAATTTTACACCCCTGCTTCTCAAATTCTCAAAAAATATTGTAAAGCAATGTTGGACAAAAAGTGTGTCATGCTCTTTATCATCACTAATATAAAAGTGATATTCTTTTTTAATGACTCATTCTTCATCTATACTCTCAACACCATCCAATTCTAATTGTGCATGTTGATAACACACATGAAACATAATAGTTATCTTCTTTGAAAAGTAATACTCTGATTGAATCTCCTTTTAATGTACAATGGAGTAATTTTCTGCAAAGTCAACTACTGATAGAACTGTTCCATGTGGGAAAGTATCTCTCAATGTTTGGAATTGTTGTGCTTGCCACTTAGCAAAAAATGAATGATGTATGTATGGTCGTATCAATTTTCAAAAATCTTCCATAAATTTTCCAATGGGAATCTCCTCTTCTACATAGTTCAACCTTGTGGATTGTTTCCCAAAATTTGTTTGCAACTTTACATACTTGTACCTGTGTCAGTAAAATATGTGAATAATTAATAAACCACACTTGATCAATGAAACATTACATCAAAGAGAATCCAAATAACTTGATCTATGAGAAATTGAAACAAATAAACTCTCTAAAAAATAAGATCCCTACTCTTGGGTAATTCTACTATCTGTTAAAGTTAGTATCCTAATTTTGAAGGAAATTTAGCCAAAATCTCCCACATGTCTCAATAAAATTCCTTTATCTAGTTTATTTGAGGTCCATTTTCATGATCACATCATAGAATTTTATGTTCAAACTTTCCCCGCTTAGGAGGTGCATTTTGAAACCCACATCTTTCTTCTCTCATCTTCTAAAACACCGATAGTAGAGGATCAAATTCAATATGATAATGATACAACAAGAAGCTTCCAAAAAACTTGTTTATCTTCACATAATATGGCTTTAACCTTTGAAACATTGTTTGCCCAATCTTTATATGAGGATATGCATTACAAAAATTCATATACATCTCAAATTGTGTTATGTCTAGCCAATGTTTGATATGATTGTCATAAATACTAGGTCCAATCCTGTATCTCATAATGTATCTCTAGTATTTGATGATGGATGAGTCTGATCATGCCAAAAACTTGAGACCAAGTTCCTAACAACATCTTCAATCCTGTCAAAATGGGGAGCTCTACACATAATTTCCCAATTGCCTTCTAAACTCTCATCCAAAAACTTTCTATTTTTCTCATATTTTATCAATTTGGTTCTAGTATAACCAATTTCAGTTGAAAGTGCTAACATTTTTCTTTTCTTGCTATATCTTGATGTACAATAGATGTCAACATCACCCTTCTTGTAGTGGCCTTATCCACGGTTCGAGATCCTTTCCCAATGGAATCTAAACCCTTTTTAACATTTTGAACAATATCCTTTTGTAATTCCATGTGTTTCTTCTTATTTGATGATGAATGGACACCCAACAATTGTAATGAATCTTTCAGCTCATCACGAAGAAGTAAACGTGATAATAATTGGGTTTTTTCAAGTGTATCAAGATGATTGAAATGATGATTGATCATTCCATTTTATAGATTTTAGTCATTGACCTCTTTCTCTTATTATAAGGCTGGTTGGCATAATATTTAAGTTTCTCCATGTCCATTTCAAGTAAATGATCTAAATTTCTATGAGAAATTTGTTTCCCCACCTTCTCAGCTAGTTTTATATGCTCATCCATACCAGTAGGAGGAAGTGATCCCGACCCCTCTCCAACATGCATTGTTTGAACTTGTGCCTTCTCCCTATCTTCAAGGACCATGCATTCTTGATCAGATTCATTTGATCCAATGTCTAGATTTGGCTCGACTTGAGCATGAAAACTTCCTGCTTGTTGAGCCCTTCCTACACATGTGTGTCACAAAATATTTTGCAAACAAAAGTGAGAGATGATGTTAAATATATAAAATGAAGTTATGTGGCAAGCAAACAAATTGATACAAAACATGATGAGCTATAAGTGAGAGAAGTTTGTGCTAGTTTTATATGCTCATCCATACCAGTAGAAGGAATTGATCTTGACCCCTCTCCAACAAGCATTGTTTGAACTTGGGTCTCCTCCCTAACTTCAAGGTCCATGTGTTCTTCAACAGATTCGTTTGATCCAATATCTAGATTTGGCTCGACTTCAGCTTGAGGAATCCCTAGAGCATAAAACATAAAAATAATTTGAGAACATTGAAGTGATGAAAATAAAAAGATGAAAGACACAAAACACAAATATTGAAACAAAAATAATTGGCTTAAGGAATTGGAGTCAAGGATCATATAAACATTGCAACTTGCATGACCAAGATGACTTGAGGATATTTAAAAGTATTTATAGTATTCAAGTGCAATGATAGTTAGAAACCTTCAAAGTAAAAGTCCTAAACACACACTTGAGAGTGAGAGAGAGAAGAAACAAGCATGTACCTTGTTTCTTTCTATGATAATTTTCCAAGTTTTGATCACGCCTCTTTTGTTCTTCTTCTTTTGACAATTTTCAAGTGAGAGATGCATTTTTCTTTTCTTTGTTGTCCCATTTTCTTCTTCAACTTAAAGATGACTCTAAACAAGTCCTCTACCAACTTAGTTAAATTATCCTCCAAATTTTTCCTTGATTGATAAAAAATGAAAAGTTGTCGAGTCTAACATTTTTCTCCTTGATAATGTGCAAAACTTCTCCAAATCAGGCTCAAGTGAATCTAAATTATTGAAGTGTACATGGAATAACTAGATCCTAGTTTAAATGAATCAAGTAGTAAACAAACAAGTTATTTCATTGTGGGAGTTTGTTGTTATTTAATCATAGGTATGCACAACATATCTAGTAATTTTAGAATTTTGTTAAAGTGTCAAAATGTATAAATATTAGAGGTATAATTTGAATTGAATTTTCTTAATTATATTTGAATTGAATTTCAAGTTAGTTGTCAAAAATGTATAATAGAGGTATAATTTTAATTAAATTTTCTTAATTATATTTGAATTGAATTTCAAGTTACTTGTAAAAAACGTATAATAGCTCAATATAATTTGAATTGAATTTTCTTAAAATTATATTTGAATTGGATTTCAAGTTACTTGTCAAAAAGATTATATCTTGTTCTCAACTCAATGGTTCATGTTGCTTAAGTCATTTTAAAAAAAAAATTTATTGTGATCAACATGAATGAACTTAATTATAAAATGGCATTGATTTCCCTAAAATTCTACTAGAGATCAAATGTATATTCAATATAAAGAAATGTAAGTTGTAAGAGATCATAAAATAAGAAAACATGTATGTATATTGAATATTTAAATCAAATTACATATATTATTATGTAAACATTGCTTAAACCATACAAACACATGTACATATATGTAAAGGATTCAATACATATAAAACATAACACATATTATAATCAAAGAGGCAAATGTATGTATATATCATATAAGAAAATATATGTACATATCATAAAAGCAAAATGTAAATTAAAGATCATCAAATGTCGAATACTAAAGATCAAAAAATAAGCAAATGTATGTATATCACTCCAAGCAAGTGTAAGTTAGAGATCATCAAATATCAAATACTATTAAAGATCATCATATAATCAAATACATGTGGTAAAGATCATAAATGTAGAATGCATGGCCTAATATGAATGTCTACTTCCAAATGACTGGCCATCTAAATGAGAATGGTCCTGCTCTGATGGATGTGTTGAGCCCTGTGAATAAAATTGTGTACAAGATGTGTTAAATACATATTTAATTTATATTAAATAAATTTTATGAAAGTTATTTTTAAATGAACTTGTATTTTTAAATATCAATCTAGATCTATGCATACATAAATATATTGCATGTACATATACACGTGTGATTATATAAAAATGTAAAACTCACATGTCCACTGATAGCAGATTCATCCACAGAGTCACATCGATCATGCACACGATCTAGACCAAGGCTAGGAGTGATATGAGGTATGTCCACCTGTAACAATATATATACACATATATATCAACTCACATGAATATCTAGTTAAAAATAAATTTAAAAAATAATGAAAAAAGAATTGAAACATGCACATGCACACATACATGCACATCATCTGATATCAGATGACCTAAGTCCTCTGAAACAGTCGCCTCCACCATATCCACCAAATGATCAAGTGACGAATCAACATTTGCATCCATCTGATCTATCTCATGTCGTGCCATAAATGATGAATGTAGAGGACTATGAAGGTGAGATGGCATTGGTGATGATGAACCATAACCAATCAACATATTAGTAAAACCCATAGTCTGTGCAGCTACCGTATGAATTGTAGGTGGATCCTGATGCGCACTAGTGCTCAGCTGAGAGTGATGGGATCCTAGAACTGAATGACCTCTATGTCTCAAATGATCTCTAACATGCTCTATACCGATCCCATTGTCTGATGCAATGTGGGCTTATGCCTCCAATAGGTCCTCAGCCAAACAATGCAGAGTCATGCATGACATATCTCCTGTAAGTGCATCAAGCTGTGTAGGAGTAGGGATGTCGGCCACTGTAAAAGGATCCATGGTGGTCAACTATGTTGAAAATGGTGTGGATTGAGAATGTCTAGATATCAAATACTGACCTACATGATCATTAGATATCCTAGTGGTGGCAACCACAATGTCACCTACAGTGTCAATTGCTTCCTTTTGGGAAGCAACGACAACCTCATCTGCTATGGGGGCTAGAGCTGGGGTGAGAGCAGGAGACCTATCACTAACCAATACCCTAAACACTAGGGGTGGTCTATCTGCTCAACGATAGGTGGGCCTATCAGAAATCCTACCACGCCCCTGACCAACATATGGTGGAATGTCCAGGGAGTTAACTTTGAGGCCCAAATGGACCTCAACATACAACTGCTGAACAAAATACAATGGAATTTGGCCATTGTTTGGGTATAGACCATGTGTTACGAGAAATAGTGGGTAGGTCAATAAGGCCATAGCATGATCGACACATCTAGTGACCTGGTATCCCCTAACCTTACGCACATTTTGATAAAATGGAAAACAAGTGGCTTTTATCATTTCTTTGGTGACATTATCTTGTATTTGTTTAAGGGGAACATCACCATGTACTTCTTCCTGCATGCGAGAAATAATAGCAATCAGTCTGTCTGGGGAATATGCACTAGTCCTCTCAAGTTCATCTTTTAGTTTTTCTAGACTGTGCACTATTAACATGCATGGTACACTATATATCCCAAGGTTTGCACCATGTGCTAATGAATCTCTCAATTTTTTTATCTCATTACTAGTATTTGCAAACAAAGAATCTGGCACAGGTGGAACATGATCTGCATTTTTCATGTTATATATATATATATATAGTACACCTAAAAAAGCAATGAGACTGGTAAATAATATATCTAGATAAAGAGAATAAAAATCTAAAATAGAACTTGTAATAATTCATCTACTCATCAATAATATTTTCATACTATTAACAATTTAAAAAGAATTGGAAGACAACTATAATCTATAACATAGCATCCTTAAATGGTTCAAATTTTAAATGAAATGATGAAAGAAAGAACAAGAATACAAAGATTAAAGTATAAAATCATTTGTAAATAATTGGGGATAAAAATATTTAATCTAATAGTTGTTAACATAAATGAACTTCAATTATATAGCCAAGAACATCAAAAAATTATAGATTGGAAAGAAAAATAAATAAGTCATATTACTTGAATCAAATCTAATAAAGTTTGAATTCATTGCATACTTGTTATAAATATCTCACATGAACTAATGAAACTCAATGTGTCTCCAAATTACATAAGAAGAGAGAACCTAAATGTGAAGAAGAAAATAAAATTCAAAATCCATCTTTTTGTAATGAGTTTGTTAAAATTTAAAAACATTCAAGAACCCCAAAATGGTTTGAAATTGATGAGCATAATAGAAATTCTTGAAGGCAAGAGGTCATCACAAACCATTTGGTTGTGGGCTTCAAAATTTTTCAATGAATGGTTTTCTAATAAGATGTATTAACCAAAATATTCCAAATTTTTATACAATTACTAAAGATGTACAAAATGAGACCTTTACTAAATAAATTTCAAAGATTCATGTAAACAAAAAGTTTGATTGAAATAATATTGTTGTTAAAGTTTTTTTAATGCATTAAATTCCATTGTAAATAATAGTAAGGAAAAAAATAAAAGAGTTGCTCATAGACTAATAACATCATTAGTAACAAATTAAATAATTAAAAAGGCTCAATTATTAAGGTAAACTTGTCTTGAACTAAGCCTAAATCGTAAAGCATTATCAATTTAGTACTATCAATAAGATCATGATTAGAAAGTCCTATTGAAAATCATACTTGGGATTTTAGCAGTAGGCTTCCATGAGTCAATAAGAAGCTAATTAATAGCACATACTAGGATGAAATTCAACAATTTTGACACTCTAACTCTAGATTTACATATGAGGTTGGAAACAACATTTTTTATACTCTACCTAGGCCATGATTTTGTTATGAGTATGAAGAGTTTATGATAGAAATACATCCATTATTGTTGAGTTAAAAGTAGGTTAAATATTATTTTTCTTAAAAAATCACTTTTATATAAATGTAGGTGTTTTGGAGAACGAAGCTATAGTATGAATAAGTGATTGACATCGATGGCTATAAATTTCAAGGTGGGGACATTCAATATAATTCATAAGGTGTTATAATATTAAATGCTTTCATTGTTTAGTTAGTTTTAATCAATGTTGTATGATTTATTGAACATTTTTTTAATATTTAAATGTAGGTGTTTTGGGGAGTAGCAGTGATAGATCTAGCTCATTGAGAAAGGATATAGGTAGAGAGGAGGAGTGACCTTGACAAGGATTGAGACATGGATCACCTCAGGGTGGTAGATATGAGTGGAACATATCCATAGAGAAGGATAGGCGAAGAGGATAGATATAGAAAAATGTGATCAACATAGATTAAATAACAAATAAAGCATAAATCAAATACTTTAATAGTATAAAATATAAAATGTAACTGAGCATTTATGGGTTTGCATCCCACCAAGCATGTCAATTTGTAAGCATTGAATTTAAATAAATGAGACATTGAGGAAAATAAATGTAGACTTCAAATTGAACTAAAAAATCACCTCTAATAGAGTGAAAAGATGAATTACACAAAAAATGAACTAAAATTATAATGAAATACATATTGACAAATGGATATATCTTGTAAATGATAAAACATTTATTGCCCAACTAGATAAAATATACTTGCTCAAAATTGAGACGATAAAATGATGGATTTGATCTCAATTTATAGATTTTTTATATGATGGATAAATTGCTAGGATTTGATCATGTATCATGAGTTTAAAACCCAATTAAAATGTGGCTACTATTATTACCTAATTAACTAATTTATTTATTTAATGAAATTTCTTAATTATTTTGATCAATGAATTGATTGAATTATTTTCAATTTTTATCTAATTTGATTAAATATGTTAAATAATTTGATTGATATATAAACTAATTTATCATAATTTTCATTGAATTATCTAGGAATAATAGATTTACTTGGATTTATTTTAATTTATTTCAATATTTGTGAGAGAGTGATTCATTTAAATATTTGGTTAATTTATTCTACTCGAGTAACAATGGAGGCCAATTTGATCAATAGGAAAGCATTCATCCCATCCCAAAAAGGGAGTACATTTAGAGTTTGAGACTTTTTTTTCAAAATGCTGAAGAAAATTTTCAAGGTTGATTGTTGGCATGTGGAGTTAGTAATTTGGGTGACCATAGGTGACCAAATTCTATATGAAACTCTCTAGTTAATGTCTCTCTCTTAGGTAGTGTCTTTATTTTTGTTTAATGTTATGGATCTTCAAAATTATGGTTTAGTTGCTTAGTTTGTAGTGGATTATGTTTTATAAGTTCTTTTTGGACCATTCCCTAAACAATGCCATAAGATGATAACTTACATAATGAAAAATATTTTGTTGGGTATTTGTTTAGACACAAAGTTTTAAAGGAAAATTCTAGTTTCCTTTGTGTCTGAATTTCTTTGAAATAAAACTTGCAAGAATGGGATGAATCTTTAGTGGATAATACAATCAATGGACATAAAATAGAATTGAGCGCTCTATTGTATGGAGAAACAATGGAGGCACATAAGGAAATGTTGTTTCTCCTCACTCATGTCCCTCACCCTCTGCTAGTTTTTGCTATATATATGTAATATATGGGCATTCAAAAAATATGTAATATATGTCTTCTTTTTAGGTTTTTTTCCATTTATGGTAGGTTTTCTTAATCAATTTTGTATATATATGATTGCTACAATCCTATTTGATGGGTCTCTTGATTTTGTCCCGATGTAAGGCCCCACCATGCATGTGATTAGTAAAGTTGTAATCCATATTATGTGTTCCTAAATAGATGGCAAGATGTATTGTGGATGAAAAATAGTGTGATTATTTGATAACATTCTTTCTTTCATTCTAACATTTTACTTATGCTACCATGAAGGAGTTAGGAATCATAAATTGTGAATATGAGCTTAAATTGTAAATGGAATGGTTGCAAACTTAAACCTTATTCTAGTTACCAGAATAACATGATATATGATTGTTTCTTATGGTTTCATTGGTAATGTGCAGGAAAGGAAGAGTCAGTACAAGAAGGGAAGACCATTGAGTATTTCAAAAGACATCTTCTTATGGTCATGAATTTGACCCCCTTTCAAGGCTTAGAAGGAAATAAAGTTAACAAGTTGATATAAAAGGGATGATTTATATTTTGGGTTGAGAAGGTATTTATTTGTGTGCCAAGTGAGTTGTAAGTTGGGGGATAAGGTTTAGAAACCATTATCCAAGTTGAAACTCGGATAGGTCCTTAAATGGGTCTTTAAAGAGGGTGGTTGGTCAATTTCTTGGGTGGGGATGCAAAAATAAACCCCCTAGGGTCTATACCATAGTGGTAGGGGTCAAGTAGGCATAAAATAGTGCCCCTAGGACATGATTTGACCCTTGATAAGTCCTCATGATGGAGAGTGACGAGTTTTGAAGAGAGGATGGGATGGAAAGATAGAGGGGTTGTCCAAGTGCATGTTTCCTATTTAATAAGGAAAATACTCTCATTGATGGAGGTAGGTACACTTCACATCTCCCCACCTAAATTTGCAAGTTGTAACTCCTATATAATTTAGAGAGGAAGAATGAGTGGGGTGTTACCCACTTCTCCTTTTGGAGAACTTTAGAGAAGATGGTAGGAAGAATGAAAAGATGAGAGGAGTCCATTTAGAGAGAGGGGGATCAAGATAGCTTGGCTTGGAGAACACGGATGGAAGAGAAATTTAACTCCCTCAACTAAGTAAACAGATAAGTTTACCCTACTTTCATCCTCCCTTGTTTTATTGTTGTAGGATGTGAGTATGTTTATATGAATCATGGTTGAATATGGTGTGTGAAGAGCCCATAGTCATAAAATTTGATGTTATGAAATTTTAATCTTTTGTAAATTTTGAAAAGACTCCATTCATCATCTTGGGGTTAACATGTTTTCTTGCTCGGGGGTATGGCGAGAGCCCACGAGGCTCCATGACGCCATTTTGGTAGGGTGGAGAGCAAGCTATTATACAATGTTCTATTATTTATCTTATTTCTATTTAATGTTGTAAAGAAGAGATTTTAAATCTGAAATATGGAGAAGAGAAAGCCTAGGTTAAATGGCATGGGAATTCTTTGTTTCCTTTTTAATAATAGTTCTAATGTGGTAAGTTATTAGTTTCTCATTAATATTGGTTATAGAACCAGTTCTTAATCAATGGCAGAATATTCATCTCATCTCTATGTATCATTTATAATATCATTAGAAATATGGAAAGGAAATTTTGATATTTAATAAGTTTTGGAAAAGATGGGTGGGTAATAGCTGCAAACAAAAAAGGGAATTAGATTCTGGTTGTGATTGTAAAATGTCTGGGTTGTTTTCCCTCTATAAGATTACTATTGGATGAGAATTTAGTTAATTAACTACTTGCATATCCCAAAAGAAAAGAATAGAGAAACAGTATGTTTGTATAATTCATATATTTTATTTTATTTATATATAAAAAAAAGGGGGTAGTGCAGACCATTATGTTAATGACAAAGAGGAATTTACTTAACGAATAGTTGAGCATTCTGTTGAAGTATTTAGTAACGAGTGACAAGACAATATACGCTTGCAGGAAATAAATTAATCAAATGCAATACGAAATTAAGGGATCTGAAGAATTTGTAAATACGAACTAATGATTAAACGTTAATAAGCTAAACAACAAAAAAATTAAAATAAAACGAGAGAGAAGGGAACAAGGCGTAGCCATGTGTTGGTCGCAGTCCTGAGGGAACCCTAGGCTAGCGCTAAGTATTTTTCTCTATGGCAAGGAAAGGCACAGGAATTAACAATAACAGAGATCATCCCCATGACCCTCATCTACAAACCGTGTGTGTCTTCTTAAGGGATAAAGCTAGCCAGACACAATGAAATAGTGTACCCCATTCCTCTAAGCCATCTCAAACCCCAAAAAAAGAAGAGAATGCAACAAAATGCAATTTGTGATTTTGTGTGTCTATGCACCTGTGTGAACTGCCATGCACAGACTACTTGCTTGACCAGCCTTTTGTGCCATAACACGGGAAGGCTATTGCAGAAACTCATCCATGTTATGCCTTCATTGTAGAATCTATTCCTACCAAAATGTTTAATTAAATGATATGTAGCACAGGGGGGAATAAATACAAACTCTGTTTGTCTTACCAAAGTGTCTAAAATTTTTTGATATAATATATTTCCAATAATCATATCATACTTGAGTACAATCCATATAAAATGCACTTGGGGTAGCAGAAGAATCCATCACTCGAGACAAGTGAGGTATGTTATGAAGCATACACATAGTTGCACAAAGTCCCTAAGTCATACTCCAAAATACAGCCAAATATGAGTATCCATATTAGCACGATGGGTGAGATCCGATTGCTGTCAACCCAGTGTGAATGTAGGGGTTTCAAAAACTAAGGAGTGAAGGTGGGGGCGTGGCCCTATAGCTTGCACGATCTCTCATGCCATCTTTCCTGCAAATGAAATCCCTCTCTGCCCTCTTTGGTTTTACACATCAGGTTTCTAGTTGCTTAGAAGCTGGCACAACAAAATGGAATTAGAACAAAAAGGGATGAAACCATATTCAGACTATGCGCACAAGCTGAACATTCATTTTGAAATGAAAATAAAATGAAGTAAACGAGAATGATAATATACGTTGAGTGAATCGAAACCGTCAGGTTAGGTTGCACTTCCTGGTGATCCCAACTCTTGTCAATATTGTAGTAAATGGTTTGGTAGAGTTATAGTTTGAGTTGATGTGATAGCAGCATTAAAAGAATTACAATAGTCACCTTCTCATTCAAGACTCTGTCTATAATGTCTCCATCACGTTACGTACGCTAAAGGAAAATAATTTCTAAAACAGTACTGTATCTGCCCATGGTCTCTCGCCCCTACCTACCCTGGTGCCCAACATTGATATTTTGTCATATTGTTTACCAGAGATATAGTCGGCAGAGTACGTGCCATGGTTTTTTGCCTTGGAAGATGCCTGTAGAATCTACCTAGATTTAGGTACATGTATAAATGTAAGGCGTGGATTTTGGCATGAATAGGTTGAGTACCCTGGACGTCTTCCTTTACAGGTCACTCTCTTACCATAGCCCACTATCTAGTGACAGGAGTTGCCCATTCATTGTTGAATGCTTCTTCTGTAAATCTGCAACTGGCATAAATATTTCAATCTGTCAAAAATATTGGTGAATAAATGTTGGAAGCTGGGATACTTACACTGTTCGTCATTATGGTCACTTACAGACATATCAATGTGCTATGAGTAAAATAAATCATAATATTTATTATTAGGCTAAGTAATCAAGACTTGACCAGGATTGTTAGTCAGCATTCCTTTTGTCTTGTTATTTTATCTTTACGGTACTCTTTAATCAACAACCCAGGATGCTCTGTAAAATGGAGCGAAAAGTTAAAATAAAATAAATAAAAAAAGGAATACGTCGATGAGACGCCATCGTGAGTTCCCATGTGAGATGTAAAAAAATAAATAAATAAAAATTAATCTCTAAGTATAGTCGTTTCTTTCCTTCCTTCAATTTAAATCCATAGGCGCTCTAGTCTCAGCACCTCCTTTTTGGAAATGAAAAAAGAAACGTTGAAATAATCAACATCTTTTCGATGCCAGTGCATGATATGGTAATTCAATGGTGGTGACTTCCCAACACAGAATGACACTAGCTTTATTAATAAGCAAAATAAAAGTTTGTGATGATAAGTGTTAAGTCCTATCCTTGCGACGAATTATATTTGAAATAAAAATAGTTACAACGTAAAGAGTGGAAGATGGGAATAAATTCCCATATCCTCACGTTAAATAGGATTTTATAAAAGAATAGAGTACCTAGGAGATTACTAAGGATTCTAAAAGGAGAGATCGTTTCCTCCTTATTCGATTTTCTTTATTTATTTATTTTCTTACTTCTTTTAAGGAAAAATAATATTTGGAAATATAGGAAAATTTTATATATTTAATTCTTGAAAATCTCTCCTTACATCTATTTCTTAGGGGGATAGAAAAGGTTAATATATAAAGGTAAACATATTATTTATTTACTTATTTACTTAGTGATTAATTAAATTGATATTAAGAAAGAATAAAATAATATATAAATATGTTAGTAATTATTTATTTATTTATTATGTCAAGAAGAAGTAATTAATTAAATTAATATAAAATATCAATAAATAATTAGCCATACAAATTTAATAATTAATATACAAATACTCTCCCCACTCTCACTTTTGAACTTCAAATTTTGTTGATACTATTGTCTTCACCAGCTTAGGTCGAAGGGGGCTCAAAGAGTGTAGGTAGAGCAAGTACTATTATCATCAAATTGGTGAACGATAATAGTGTTGGAACTACCCCATCGATTCCTACCAGTTGCTTACTAGTTAATTGTTCAAAAGAAATTAGTAGCACTTTGTATTAGTGTAAATTCAGGGCACTTTAGGATTCATGCCTCTGAGACTTTAATTTTTTTGAAATAACTATATTAACCTTATCAACTCTATAATTAAAATTGGACCCAGTCATGGCATCACGACACTTAAGGAAATGTGAAGGTTGAAATTAAAATTACTCAGCCACAGGTTGGGGGATCATCCCTCTTCTGGGTCCTCATTTTAACATTGGTTAAGAAATTAGCCCCAAAGCTTTAGCGCAGAAAATAAAAGTTGGTTAGCGACCTTGGTTTCCTGGTTGCTATATGAGATTTACTCAATTCATTATAATTTAATGAGTAGGCGGTGGTTGGATTGCATTGTGCGAAAGATGGTTCGGTGTGGATGAGTTGCCGATTTTAAACCTATATTCCAAAATTGTTTGTTGGGTTTCTCGGCAAAATTCTGGGCGCGACACCTACACCTTCATGATTTATGGGTTGACATGCCCTTCTCTATTTTGTACTTTACTATGGAAATTTTTACAATAAATATTTTAATTAGTTTAGGCCTTGATCGTTTTAGGTCTGAAAAGAAAAATTGATTTGATTTTGATAAAGTGTAGGAATTAAGGTATCATGAATTTTGTTAATAAGTGGATGTTAGGTGTTCGGGTGGGGACCATGGTATGGATATGAATGTATGTGAGATTTAGTGTCTACAAAATCCAAAGGTAAATCAAAATATTATAAACATCAAACTTTTTTTTGGAAGGATAATATAAAACCAAATCTAAACACAATATAAACATTGTAATCACAACCATACGTACTATATATATGAGATTGCATACAACCATGTGTAAAATTTACAACCATGTAAAATTTATTCATATGTTGTTTATTAAGAAAAAAATGTCATAAATTATATTTCTAGAAATAAAAAGGACTACAAATATGGAGGGAAAAAATTAAATAATCTCAACATAGCAAGGATTTTACAAAGTGATAGATAATTTTCTCAAAAGAAAAAGGATGTGTTCTACACAAGACAACAAACCACTTTTTCATGTTTTTTGATGTCTAAATTGAGATGCACGATTATTTTAAAATGTTCACATGCATCTTAAAGTGGAAAAAAATGTAATGATAAAATTTGCATATCCATATTATTCCTATTGTATTTTTTGCCTCATTTTGAATATATATATATATATATATATATATATATATATATATATATATATATATGGTGCAATATTGTGCAAAGTGGTAATAATTCCCCTAGAGTTTATGACCTATGATATAGACATAAATCAAACACTTGAACTCCATTTTTTCCTTACACACATCTTATCAAAGCATTTTTTTGACACATATCCACATATCCACACATCCACTTTTCCTAATGAATCTTATGTGTATGTCTAATGGTGGCATGTTGAAGGAT
>VDFB02185438.1:0-19985 GCA_007258455.2 Sequoia sempervirens
ATAAACTTAAAATGATATACATTGTTTTGCTCATGTGAAAACTAACAAAAAACACTATCTCTCATTATAATACTAACTTTTATATGCTATGCTTGCTCACTCACGTAGGAGGAACGCTTATTTAAACCAGAAAAGCAACTAACTAACTTAACAGAGAAAGACATGGACATAAATGTATCCTAAAACCGAGGAACAAACTTCTCATAAATGAAAGTATATCCGTTCAACACGATCCAGAGAGAATTTAGCATTCCACTCTCCCGCATTAATGATCATTTAGATTTCTTCCCAATGACCCACGAGAGTCTTCGCTTGGAACAACTTCCTCGACGCTGCAGGAAATGGACTTTACTGCAGGGTTGAGATCTTGCCACACTTCCATGCTCCCTTCAACACCATGACAAGCATAGAGCGAAAAACACGCGTGGCAAACAACAACATGATACATTCATTAATCATATATATGAATCTATTTCATTATTCAAAAACCACATGCATTATGCTAGTCATTTGAAGGTCAAACAAGGTAATTAATAAGACACATAGAGATGTTAAGCTGCAGGAATATAGGAATGTATTGCTACATGATACTACCCATTTTTAGATAAAAAAGTTTTAATCAAAGAGTTAAAACATCCATTAGCAATAAGAGTAGAGATATTAAAAATACATCATAATACTCAAATTATGAGCATATTCTGAGCTCATCACTGTCTTTCTCTGGGAAAATATTTTTGAATACAGTTTTATTCCATTCTTGGAGCTTTCTTTTGATGAATTTAAATTTGTTTGTGAATATGAAACTTTTTGTGCCCTTACATTTTGGACCCTCATTCCACCATTTTTCAATTAGGGGCACCAAATCTTCCCTTCTAAACCACATTTTTTCCACTTTGAATGAGCTTTTCTTTTGAATTTTCCTTGTGTGATTGATAATTTAATGGGAAAATGGTTTGATCCAACCACCTTGATTTTATGCTTGATTAAGCGTCTTTTGTTAGGGACATTTAGTCCCCTAACATTTTAGGTTATTATTTTCATGGCTCCTCTTGTTGGGAGTGCTCCTCTCCCTTTGTATCCTTTAGAAATTTGATGATGCTTTTCAGTCCATTTTCCTACGCTAATTCCTCTCTTTTTTGCTTGTTTGCTTTCCTGACTTTCTTTTTCTCTATCCTTTTTATAGGGTCTAGCAACTAGACAACTGATTGGGAAATGCTTTTGTTGTCAATGATGTCCAATTCATCAAACCCTTCCTCTTTGTTGTCGCTTTTAGAGGTGTATTTTTCTTCTATTTCCTAATCTCGTGGCTTCTTTTATGGGGATATCCCAAGTAGAATATTTTCCTTTGCTTCCACCTTTCTAGTTTCCTTGCAAGGTTCTTTTCTTATTGGGAATCCTTGTTGACATTTTATAGGAACATGATTTGATTTTGCATATTAGGGTTTTTTGATTCTGTGTTTGTGCCTTCTTTCTCCCTGCCTTTGTCTTCTTCCTCCAAATTTTGAAATTTTTGGTTTTATCTTGCAATCATTTGTACAGTGATTTCTTCTACTACACCTTGAGAAAAATAGCTTTTGGGTTTCGATCTCTACTTCTTGTCTCCAGAAATTTGTGTTGGTTTTTAGATTTTTTTCGTTGGGGATTTGCCTTATTGTTGTAATATGAATTATGGCATATAGATAGGAATTTTCCTTTAGTAGTGGTACATCTATCTTTAGTAGGGTGCCTAGTGTTCTTCTGATTTTCTCAAGGCATTCTTTTGACCAATATTCTAATGGTAAATTGTATAGCCTTATCCATTTTGTTTCGGTGTAATCTGCTTGAATTCTAGGGTTGAAATTTGGTTCCCAAATTTGCATATAGATTGGGCTCCCTTTGAAATCCCAGCCACCCCTTTCTAGAATTGATTTTTTATCTTCTTTGGATAGGAAGACCATTATGAAGAAGCTTTTTGGTAAAAAATTGTTCTCGTGATTTGGATTGATGTTTTTATGAGCCCATTCTTCAATTTCCTTTCTTCTTATTTTAAGCCCTATTATTTTGCATATGATTGCCACATCCTGTAGGATACCGATATCTTCCTCTGTCTCATTTTGAACATCGAGGATGATTGATTCAGTCGAGCAATCTAATTTTTTATCCTTCCAATTCTTGAGTTATGAGTTATGAGTTTATTCTTTTATTATATTCCTTCTTCTACTCATCTTTTCTTCTTTTTTCTTTCCCTAATTTTCTGCTAGGAGGGAGAGTCTTCCCCGAGCTATTTTCTTTCTGATTTTTAGACTCCCCCAATCTATTTTCCTAGGGCCTGTTGATGTTTTATTTTGTGATGAGGGATTTTTTTTACATTCTTCTTACGATTTGGTGGGTTATTTGCTATTTCCTTTGCTTTTGCTACTGATTGTTTTTCCTTTTAGTTTATGGCGATATTATTCAGCCATGTAATATAATGTGGTATTCTAAAGTCTATGGTTAGTATTTTTCTCGGATTTATTAATCTTCCTTTTGGTAGCATCTTGTTTGATTTGTCTTTTTGTGTTATGCTTCCAATTTTTTTAAATCTGTAGAGTGCTTTTGTAATGATTTGACCCTTTGTATCATAGCACTTTCGAATTGCTTTATCCTTAAATGTGAATTCATTTTAGTCCTAGGGTATTCGTGAAATCGAGGTTTAAATTCGTGATTTGGATTTGTAATCAAAAGTTCGCACTTCCTAATTCGCAGCTTGCAGTAAATTCACACACAAATAATTGATTTTCTTTTTAATATGTTTTAGTTTAGTTTAATATTATTTAAGAATTATTTTATTTTTATTTATTTAAGGGTTATTTTATTTTACTTTTATTTAGATTATTTATTGAAGAGTTGTAAATAAAATATTTTTTTAATATAAAAATAAACAATGCAAATAAAATTTAAAAAAAAAATAGTTTAGAGTAGAATAGAAATAATTTTGAAAATAAATAAAATAACATTGGGTATGTGCAAATATATATGGGTGCCCCATTTTCCCTGGGTATGTGCAAATTGAAGTATTGGGAGGAAACTCTCAGTAACTGTAGGAATAAATCTATTGCTTGGAAAAGTAAGTGGTTAACTCTTTTTGGTAGGATCCTCATGATTATGTCAATGTTATTTGTTGTCCCCCTATATGTAATGTCATGTTTTAAAATGATAAGCAAAGCTATATCAAGCCTAGAAGGTTTTTTAAAAGTGGATGAATGTGAATTAATAACTAATAATTATTATTTATTAATATAGAGGAATATGATGATTAAAGACACAATTAAATAAATAAGATTTATTTAATTAATTAAATAATATAAAGTCATTTAATTAATAGTGGAATATGAAATTAGATAATAATTAAATAATTAAACATTATTTAATCATCAGGGAATGACGATAATTAGTGTTAAAATGTTAGTCGTAGGCTAGGACAAATTCAAGGATCTACATTTTGCCCCTCTTTGATAAAAATGCGTTTTTATAGCATTGTGTGAAACAAAATTCAAAAAATCATGTTCAGGACCTACCCCAACATGCCTCGGTGGCAACAGGATAGCATGGTTCCCCCTTGAGAAATTTGGCAAAATTCTGAGAAATTTTTAAAAAATTGGCAAATTTTCTAACAAGTTAATTTTATTCATTTAGGTGAGAGGATTGACAAAAGAAATGTTAATTGGAAGAGAAGGTTAGTAAGAAGTGCAAAATGATTAGCTAGACTAACCATCCAAATAAAGATTGATGTATGATTGATAGATTTTGAGCTTTAAATAGTGCACATTTTTTCATCATAGAGCATTTTATTATGTGACAAGCAGATGTATGCACACCAAAGCATGAATTGCAATGGCGACTTTTGTTTCCTTTTGCCTAAAGATATTGATATATGGACAAGTGGATATATGTACACCAAGTTGAGACAAACCTTGGTGACATTAGTATATGTTGTCAAAGATCCAAACACAACAAACAAGGAGGGCCTAGATTCATACTAGTAATAATAGAACCCTGTTGGAATATGAGGAAGTAGCCACAAAGCATGTTAATCCTGATGCAAGAAAGCGTTAGCTCACCTTTAACTTGCATAGGATGTTTTGATTATGCCCAATGGAACCCCAATCACACACAAGGAACTTAGTTGCCCCAGTCATATTATCAAAACAAACCACAAATGAAAATCAACAAAAAGAAACCTCATGATCCATCATCATTAATCTAATCATATGTGGATATCATCGAGTAGCATGGGAACATGACATAAGATAAATTGGATAAAAAGACAAGACTTAACTAGACCAAACGAGTCCACAACCATTTAGATCTTATTGTCCACTAATAAGTGTTTGATATGATTCAAAATATTGTGTTTGATTTAAGGAGTGAAACATCTCATATAAGACGCCTGGTTTGGTTATGATAATGCAAAAACCTAGAAGACAAATGATTTTTGATAAGATAGGTAACATTGATAGATACACACACAATTGATCATCCAAGTTGAAGGCTAGTTTGGTAGTTTCATCTATTATTCCATGATTTGTTAAGTTTAGTTTTCATAAGATGTTTCATTTGTGTTCAACATGTCAATTCTTAACAAGGGATAGTTTTATTATGGAATATGGATTTTGGACGAAAAGTTTATTATGACGAGACCAAAGGGACAAACCTAGGCTTGGGGGCTCATCAATGATGGCCTTGCCTATGTACATGCGTAAAGGCTCTGTAGTTCAATTATTTGGACTGACATTAGCACATGCTTCATGGCCAATGTTGTTTTTGACTTTTTTGACATTTTATTACCGTTTTATATTTTTCAAGGAATTTTTGGATTTTTTGTGATAATGTCCTCTGATACCATGTCTAGGATCCTTTTGAAAATCTCGGTTGAGAATTGCCCCCAATTAGGTACAGGACCAATTATTATGAAAGGGTTGAATATGGTAAGTGGTTGATGCTAAATGTTAATCATTCTCAAGCCATGAGAGGGGTGAGAAAGCTTATTATGAAGGAACTTGTGCTTGGTTTATTATGAATGGAATCTGATAGAATAGTGATAGATGGTAGAGTAAAGATCGACTACACATGGAACCTATTTGCCAGGTTTTCACCATGGTACTTATCCAATGCGTCACCAAAATGGTTTTCACTATAGGATGAATTATTTCTCTTTTTCTTTTTCTATTTTTTTGGTTTTTTTTTTATATCACACTAGATGCCTATTTGCTAGGTTTTCATCAAGGTGCCTATTTTATGGGATTCGATGATGTTGGACCACCTAGTGGTGTTGATGTTGTCATAGTGTTCCAACAATGTCCTACCTTGAGGAGTTTCTTTGTCAATATAAGAGCACTTGTGTATAGCCAATGAATGTTATTGTGATCCTCTCTGATACTAGAGTTTTCTTTGTCTAAATGTGCACATTGTGATAGACTGCCATTAGAGTCCTTATGATAAAGTGTTGCTTCCAAGACACAATGAATGTGGGATTTAGGATTTTTGGTTTTTAGGTGAGATATTGGATTTTGGTGGGGGATGTGAGATGGAGATGAATTATTCGATAGTTTGGATTGTGGATATTTTATTCTCCAAAATTAGGATGGTGGATGGAATGTGGATGTGAGATTTTGAGTTTGTTTGGGACCAACTATTTTATACACCTTGTGTGTTGGTATTGAAGTCTACTTTGAAGGAGGTGGACACTTTTGATAGTTTGAAGGCCTTTTTTGATGTGGCTCAATAGTTTCGTTTAATATTGGATTGGATTTGGATGTTGATTGGATGTTGTACATGATCCAATTTTCTTTGCGATCCATTTTGACTATATGTGTCCACTTTGATTTTTGTATTTATTAGCTTCAATGGTTTGGCTTTGATCTTTTTCTTTGTAAAGATTATTTGTCTTTTGTTGGTCCCTTTTATTGGATGGAAGAATAAGGTAATGATGATCCATTATGTGGATGGGTGGAATTTTGGTAGCAACCTTATGATAAAGACTGTTCAAACACCTATTTCAATATTTGCATCAGATGCAGTTGCCCCTAGTATCGTAGAGGTACCGCTAGCATTCTTAGATTTTTTGATTGATGAATAACCAAGTCCTTGATAATTATGATTATCAAAAAATTGTACTGGTTCTAGAATACCCTGTTCATGTAGGCTAATCCTTTTCCTTTATACTACATTCTTTGATAAATCTTGTTTACAATAGGATATTTGTTGTTCTAATAACACGATGCTAACTCTTCTTTATGTTCTTTGGAATCATTGATGGTTGTCATCTTCTCATCATTAAGAAGGATTACTTTAACAAAAGTGAGTGATCCAAGTTGATAAGATACTAGTGCTTTCTTCATCTTTATGCTTGTTTCTTCGACATTAAGTGAGATACTTTCATGGAGTTTTGTGAATTTAGCTATAACTTCATTCTTTTCAAATATGTCTAAAGGGAAAGATTCTTGTTTTGGATGAACAAGGGAGAGATCATCTATGTGTCTAGTGGAAGGAATTGTCTCTATAGAAGTGGAAGTTATTGGTATATAGATAGGCTTAACTTCGATTTTGGAATCATGAAAATAGATAATGGGATCTTGATCAAGGATATAATGAAATCGTGAGATTTGAATAACTTGATCTTGATTAGTTTTAGGGACTTCTACGTGATGCTTTGGATAGTGTTCTTGACCAGATCAGGTTCTAATAATGTGGTATGAATAAAGGAATCTTGGGTAGTCTCAATATGTTGGAATGGTGGTATGGAATTTGAATAAGAATATCTAGAGTGGGTGATGGGATGGATGGGATGCATGATGGTAATTGGTCTAAAATTTCATGATTATGGATTGGATTTGTATCAAATAGTGGATTACCTATTGTGGATAGCCCTTGGGGGAAATCCTAGAAGGTGTTATTATTGAATGATTTAGTTAATGGGGATGATATTGGTTGATGTTGTAAAGGTTCTAATAATGAAGGAGTGGAAGGAGAGATGGAGGCTTCTTATGGGAATGATCCTTCAAGACATCCTATCATGAAGTCAAATGAGGTGGACATGTTATGGCCATTTCTAGACATAGGTTATTGGTTTTGATCATGCTTAGGAAGGTTATCTTGATATAGATCCAAAGGTTTAGGCAATGGAATGTGATTTTGGACAATGATAGGATTTTATTCAATGGGCTTAGGATTTTGGCATGGCAATAATGGAGTTTCAATAGGAAGATATTTTTTAACATTGGTAGGCGATGGAGGGCATGATGATGAAAGATGGTTGGATGGTGTAGGATTAACAATGTGATGGGATCACCTAACTTTGTTTTCATATCAGATTTCCATAAGACTCTTCGCTAGTAGTCGTTAGAGATCATTTCTAAATGCATTTTTTTGTAATGGACTTGTGGATTGGGATGGAATGGATTTCAATGGTTTGGTGGATGATGGATTAGAATAAGATGTAGAGGCTAAAAAACTTTCTTGTTTTGGCAATGGGGATGACAATTTAGGATATACATGGGAGATAGGGCTTTGTGATATGGTTTGGTGTTGAGGAATGCTTTGGATGGAAGATTGGTTTCCCTTGTCATGGTTAGGATAAGGATGACTAATGGATGTTTATTGGGGATCAATGGTATAGATTGTGTTAATTGGTTCTTAATATCAAGGATAGATGGATGGGTTACTAGAGCTTGTAGGTGGTTGGTATGAAGGGTTGATGGATAGGTTACTAGGAAGTGTGGTTTGTTGGTATTGATGGAGTATGAAGTTTTCAATTTGACTACAATGAATCTCAAGGTAAAATGAAGACATGGTCATGAGTTTGGATTAAGATTAACAATGGGATGGTTTAGATAGATAAGTTGGTGGATAATAGTTGGATTCTAAACCTTAGTGTAAGGTAAAGATAAGAACTCAAAGACCTTATTTTTGTTTTTTTAATGTTTTTGGGATTTTTAGACTTTTTGATGTTTTTGGAAATTGGGTTTAATTTTTTTTTGGATTTTTTTGAGGTTTTTAAGGATGAATGCAAGACTAGTGTGAAGTTTAATCTATGTTTTTTACTTTTTTGGAAATATTTTGCAAATGTAAAGACCTTAGATTTTCTAAATTTTGACCTTAAAAGGAGAGTACTTGACAAATTTATGAAGCACTAACGTGATCTTATGAAAATTCCCAAACCTCAAAGAAGGACAAATGATGGTGATTGATAAAGTCAAATTTCAACTAGACTTGTGAGTTAAAACCCTACATTGTTGATGAAATAAATTTGAAAAATATGAGGTTTCAAGACTTTCAAGAGATGACTCTAGAATGATCACTAAATTTGTTATGTTTTCTGATTTCAAGACACTAAGATGAATTTTTAAGACTTGAGATGACACTAGGGATGCAAGTTTAAATCTAGGTAAAACTAGAAAGTTTGTTGAATATGTAGGATTAAAGTTGGAAAAGACTTTGTTTTGATACTGGTTTTTGTGTATAATAAAGTCAGTGTTATGTACGTTCTGAAATAAACTCTAATTTATATGTATAATAGATATGGCAGAGAAAAAACATATGTGATACAAGGATTGGTAAATATGATACAAAAATGAACAATTGCATTGTAGACTGCAATAGATGTGTTGCAGGTCCCAACAATTGTGAGATAGACACATGCATTGCTAAATTAAATAGTTGTAGTTTTTTTACTCTGCTAAGGTTCTAAATACATATGCGGTTTAGTTTAAGACAATTGCATTGCAGATAGAGACAGTTGCAATTTTCACACAAATATAGATGTGTCAAAAAAATTAACAAATGCGTCACATAGTTTTTGTGTTGTAGAAACATAGTTGCGACGCACAGGTTAACAATTACGATGTACTAGCTTTTTGTTTGAGAATAGTTTCCTTAGTGACCCTACAACTTGGATTTTTTCAGTTTTTGACTCCAAACACTTGTAAAATCACAAAAAATAGTAGACACTAAACAAGAATAGCTATAACTTCGAAACTTGATAACAAGGATAATGTTCGTGTGTTTTCTTCCACAAGTCACACTAATTGGTGTTACTAGTATTTTGACAATAAAAATAAATGAAAGATACACAACCTATCTATTGGTAAATCAGATTTATTAGCTTATATCAGGCTCGCTCCAAAATACCTTCCAATGAATGGGTGACTAGAGTATGCCAAGGTCATGTACCGCCTTGACACCTCTCACCTTGAATGGAATAAATCCCAATCAAGGGATAATGGTCACCTCAACAAGGGTTGACACATGGAAAGTAACTTCATGCATTGATACTTGTATGTTGCACCAATATAAGCTAATGGTTTACAAATGGCTCTTAGGCTTCTAGATTTTAGAAGGTTCGTAGGGGGTGTACTATGAACAGTGAGCCCATTTGATATGCCTGAGTCAAGAGGGGTCTTCTCTCTACTCTTCATCTACCTATCTCGATGGACCGAGGGTCATAGGGCTTGGCTTGAAGGATGTTGGCCACACCTTGGGGTACAAATTTTATTCTCCCCCTTTTATATAGCCCACCAAGAAACGTGCTTGAGATCAACGTAATGGGTGATGAGGCCCTAAAGCAAGTCCCACTACTGAATTAAACAGATATATGATGTAACTTTTGATCCCCAAGATCGTTCTTAGGAGTCATGAGGTGAGAGCATACGTTACACCACTCCTTAGGAGTACGACAGGACTGCAAAAAATTAACATTTCTAATTCCTAAGATCATGCTAGGTGTGAGGGGAGAGCATACATGTTACAAGTTTACCAAACACGAAAAACAATCATCTTATTTTAAGCCCACACAAAATGATTTAATTTAATAAAAAGAAGACACAAGGTTTTTGTAAATATTCTTTGATAATCGAACCTGCATCAATTCATTAGCATGTCTTTAAACGATGAGCTACAAGAAAAAATATTAAGAATTTGAAGGGTTTTCTCTCTTTTGCTAGCGAAAGCTACAAATATGACTGA
This sequence comes from Sequoia sempervirens, assembly GCA_007258455.2. Taxonomy (NCBI): domain Eukaryota; kingdom Viridiplantae; phylum Streptophyta; class Pinopsida; order Cupressales; family Cupressaceae; genus Sequoia; species Sequoia sempervirens. The sequence goes on from VDFB02185438.1 coordinate 9,982, forward strand.
AACATTTAGTACTCGAAAGCCCGACCTATCAAAATCATAAAATAACCCAAAAATTAGAACTTGAAAACTTAAATTTACCATCTTGACATATGTGATGCTCTATCACAATAGATGTGGTGCACAGGAAGATAGTTGTGGTGCACATGAATAACGATTGTGGCTCTCAGATTGATGATTGCAACTCTTTGACAAACGATTGTGGTTTTGTATTTGATCATTGCAATGTTGTAATTTGAATATGTGACAAAACATGTAGATGCACAAATTGACAAAAAACAAAGCAATAGATAACCCAAAATGATTGATTCAAATGTTAGATTATCAAAAAAATGATTGTCAGACCTGTGTAATTAATGAAATAGCAAATGTTAGCAAAAATAACATAAAAATTAATGTCAGTCATATGTGATGCAGAATAGTGACAAATACATGATAATCTACGCATGTGTCACACACACAGATGTAGCGTTGTTCCTATGTATCAAAAATTCTCAAAAATTTACAAAAAATAGTTAGTTTCATGTTAGGTTCACTAATTTTGTCGACCAAGAAATGAGATATATAAAACATGATTAATATAGCAACCACTAACTGTAATTCAAGCTAATGCTCAAATCAATCAAACAATAAAGAACAATTGCAACATAGAAGATAATAGATTGACACAATAATACCTTCCAATGTTACCCTTGAATGACCTTTATTGCTCTTCTCCATTTGATCCTTGCCTTTCTCTCAAAATTTGTATGCACTATATTGCTTCAAGCTCAAGATACTAATAATTGATATAGGATGCCAATTATTGAAGATTCATGACTAGCCTTCAAAGAGGAATGAGGGTTGCTTTTATATAAAAGCCTAATTTGGATGGATGATCAAGATTAAGAGGTGGATGATCAAGATTAATGGTCAAGAATCCTTGAGAGGAATTGATGAATGAGTTAACTAACTGCAAGATTTAAGTTAACTGTTTGCATGACGAATTAATTGATCAATTGAGGGATTTGATTGCTTCGTTAACTCTCACTGAGTGGGAGTAAGTTGATTTGATTGATCAATAGATTGACATTTATTATCCATTTGACTCGAATAAAGTGTTCGTTAAGAACAAGGTGGAAATGCATGAGTTTAATAATTAATTAAATTAATTAATTATTTGAGGAATGTGCAAGTGGGAATTGATAAATAAATAAAATGTTTTATTTATTGTCAAGAAAGTGGACAATGTCGAGAGAAAATAAGATAATTAAATAATTAAAGTAATTATTTAATTTAGAAAGTGGGTGAATGTTAATTAAATAACTAATAATTGTTATTTAATTAATAGTGGAATATGACATTGGACAATAATTAAATAATTAAACATTATTTAATCATTAGGGAAGGACAATAATTAGTGTTAAAATGTCAGTCGTAGGCTAAGACAATTTCAGGTATCTACAATATCCATGTGGGGTATCTTCTCCTTTGAGTAATTTGGGGGCTCACTACATTCATTAAATGCTTGTTTGTTTGCTTATGTTGGTACTAGTTTCTTATTTTGTGTGCTTTGGAAAATGTATTTACATGCACATGTGTATATTTTTTTGAATTACAACATAAGATAGAGGGCGGAGGTCAGTTTCAAGTAACCTATAACCATTGTCTATCTAGTTGAGGGCCTACAATACTTGACCTAGGCAATTACAAGACTATTTTTAAAGCGAGTAATATCTTGATCTTTTAAAGGTGGGTGTAGAGTTGATTGATTTGTGACAATTAATGCTTTGTGGCACCGTCAACAATTATATGAGTGGAAATGCTCATGTTAGGAAATGTTATCACGTGTAACTTTCAAGTAATGACTTATTTTGATCATACATTCAAGTTACATTTTTAATCAATATGTATCTTTTTGGAGCATGGACAATGCCTATTACAATTTAAATAGAGGAACAACATGAATAGGTTGAAAACCTTATTAGCACCAACAACCTTAGCCAAACCAAGTGAGGTGTGGACCAACTTGACTTTTGATATAGTTAATAAATTACTTGTTTAGAGTAGACACAACATATTTTGTAGGACTATATCAATCATGAATGAGGACAAGCTAAAGAAGGATAAAAAAATTATATGAATTAATAAGAAATAAGGATCTATATGAACTTAGTTCTAAAATAATGTCTATTCTTGGAATATGAAGAAATTGATGATAATTTCAAGACAACATAGAGAGATTTCTCTATTCTTGGAATATGTAGAAATTAATGATAATTTTGAAACACCATCTAGAGAGATTTCTCTATTTGATGAATCATCCTTAGGAGCACCCAATGAAGACAAGTGTTTTGAATGGAAGGCCAAAAGAACTACTACACGTATCTTCCACAACATAGTTAGGCTTAGTGAGAGGTAATGATTTATAGTTAATCTATAATTACATTATGAATGCAACAATAAAAGTTTAGTTGGGCGTACTTTTAGGTTCTTTATAGGACTTGAAAATAAATTTTAAAGATTAAAATTAAGTTTAACGAGTTATAGTTTAATTGAAAAAATGTAATGATTAAGTAATCATTTTGAAATATACCGGCCAATTTTTTCGTTTTTCAATTAACAATTTACAAAGCGTGCACCCGTTAAGGTTAGATGAGAAAACCAAAACGTGCAGAAAGCAACTCTAACCAGAATGGCACCGATGATGGCGAGCATTGGTCGTGAGGATCCGAAAGAGGCGCTTGCAACTCTAACGAATGGCACCGCTAAGGGTGAGCATTGGTCAGAGGGTCTTCTAGTCTAATTGCAGAAAGAACTCAACGTCAAGTATGTGCTACCCAATCCAATGCGGAGTGAGGGGCGACCATATGACGGAGTGAATACAAGTAATTGCTGAAAGAATAAATGCCGAGGAAAGAAACTACTCGACACCCAGAATGTGCTTGCTACCCAGAGTAGGCAGTAGCTACCATAGGGCGGAGTTCTAGCTATTACAATAAATTAATTGAGATCGAGAATTACAACCAGATTTAAACAAGCAAGAATAACTGCCAGTACTACTGTCAGTCTTACAATTCAGAGCCTTTTGCCTGCCAAATATCTTATGAAATTAGAAGCTCATCAGTACATCATATGAAACCACATTTACTGTGCATAGTAAGACCAACCAATAGCCTTCAAATATTACAATCCAGAAATACTGATTTCTGTCACAAATCTGCTTGTTAAGTGCATAAATCAGCAACCCTAAGATTTACTAAAATGCTCATATCTTCCTATAATGACCTTCTATTGACTTGAGATCAAATGCAATCAACTTCAATGACCTAGGCGACCAGCTTAAGACTCTAAAACTGTTCAATATGCTTCCATTTTATTTTTTACGAATCCCAATGCATCACAAGAGGTACGGCCCAGCTGAAATGGTACGGCCTCCTTTTAAAAATTCATTTCTTAACAATAAAATCTGAAACCTTAGGAATTGAGTCGCCTACCCTAAACCATGAGATATATGTTATACCCAGAACTCTTTTTTTTGTATTTTTCAAGATATGAATTAAATATGCAATCTGCTGTGTTAAAATGCAACTTAGAAAAACCTCTAACATGCAGAAAATCAGAAACTAAGGATTACAATGATGCTTATAATGCACGAACTCAAATGCAACTCACAGTACAATAAATCACCGCTAGATGTTGTCTTGCAAACATGAAACGATGCCCAAACTAGGAGGTCTTCATCCCTCGAAGCAATCCAGAATCAATCCGGCAGCATAACGGTGTATTTTCCAAGATGACCAAAATGATGCACAAGACTCCTTTTTATAATCTTCGCTTGACTTCACGAAACCCTAGAATCTGATTTTAGGTCAAAATCCCCTCTCCTCAATGATGGGCGTACTTTTGCCTTCAAGCTCTTGATTTGATATTTCAATTAAATATTAAACCTTGAAATATGCGCCTATCATAATCTTGCTTTGGACTTAGGAAATAATTAAAATCATCTCTTAATGAGGGCGCCACCCTCAAGACCCACCTTTTTAAAACAACATTAAGTCATTAAGTCTAAGCCAAGGGTCAACATTAAAATATATCATTTTAACGTGACTTTTAATTTAAATGACTTAACTCATTTCTCTGAAAATGCCCTGAAGCCCATACTGATGAAGTCAACTGATCAAACTGAAGCCGGGAGTCAACCAACCTGAGCTCATCTGGAAGGCTGCCAAAAATAGAATTTACTAAAAATAGTAAATTCCAAAAAGTACTCAGAATGCCGGGATGATCATACCACTGCGAAGCCCTCTGAAAACCCAGAAGGAATCCGCCATTAAAACTATCATCTTCGAACAATAACCTCCTCAAAATTAGGAAACCCTAATTTTAACTTTCGACTAGCCTCCGGGTTCCCAAGGAAAGGCTAACGGTCACTGAAAATGTCAGGCTTGAAAAGGGGACATTACAGTCCGCCCTCCCCAAGATTGCTTGTCCTCAAGCAATCGCAAACTAGGATGCTGCAATATCTCATCACTTTCCCAAGTTGCATCCTCCATAGGCAGGTTTTTCCACTTTACCAAACATTCTCTGATAGTTCTATTCCTCAAGGAACGTTCTCTGACATCAAGTATCTCCTCAGGAACCAAAACCAACTGTCCTTCTTCATCCAACGGTGGCAACTGTGAAGAAGCAATTACATTGTGTCCAAGTGCCTTCTTGAGGCGAGACACGTGGAAGACGTTATGCACTCTGCTATCTGAAGGTAGCTCTAATTCATAAGCTACTGCCCCAACCTTTCTGATGACCCTAAATGGCCCATAGAAGCGAGGTTTGAGCTTCTCAGCTCCACTCTTCTTGAGAGTTGACTGTCTATAAGGTTGTAAACGGAGATAGACCATATCCCCAACCTCAAAAGAACGCTCTACACGCTTCTGATCAGCATACAACTTCTGCTGATTTTGTGCAATCTGCAAATTATCCTTCAAGGATCTCATTATGTCCTGACTATGCTGCAACAAATCCTTGGCTAATGGTGCTTTGCTGTCACCAAACACCAAATCTGCAAAGCTGGGTGCTTCATACCCATAAAGTGCCAAGAAAGGAGACATTTTGATTGACATATGGAAGGTAGAGTTGTAGCAGTACTCGCCTATATGCAGCCACTTAACCCAAGCTTTCTGCTGTTCGGACACATAATTTCTCAAGTAGCCTTCCAACCACTTGTTCACCACTTCTGTTTGCCCATCAGTTTGAGGGTGATAACTCGTGCTTGGAGTGAGCACAGTACCACTCATTCTGAAAACTTCCTGCCAAAAGTACTTAGGAACTTGCTGTCCCTATCACTTACAATATTCTTTGGCAACCCATGAAGCCTAAACACTTCTCGAAAAAACAAATCTGCAACTTGGGCTGCAGAAAAAGTGCTGGTAATGGCAAAGAAATGAGCAAACTTGGTTAATCTGTCAACTACCACGTAAATGCAATCCTTCCCTTGAGCCTTGGGCAACCCAGTGATGAAATCCATTGAAATGCTTTCCCATTTTTGATTGGGAATTGGAAGTGGTTGCAGCAAACCGGCTGGCAATGTATGCTCATTTTTATTTGCTTGACAAACAGGACATTCCTGAATGTAGCGTTGAACCTCCCTCTTCAAACCTTTCCAAGAAAACCTTTCTCGGATCTGCCTATAGGTCTTGAAAAAACCTTGGTGACCAGCAACTGGAATGTCATGAAAATTCAAAAGAATCTTCTTCTTGAGCTTAGAATCAGCCACCAGAAAGATTCTTCCCTTATACTGAATCAATCCCTCAACCACCTGGTACTTTTCATCATGGAAAGTACCTTCCAGAATGCTGGTTGCAAACTGATTTTTTGCATAATCAGCAAGCAACATGTCTCTCCAATCTGCAGTAAGCTCACACAATGAGCTAAGATGAGGTCTCCTCGACAGTGCATCAGCCACAATATTATTTTTCCATTCAATGTCAAAGTCGTAAGCTTGCAGCTTACTCACCCATTTCTGTTGCCTCTCATTTAGATCCTTTTGGTGCATAAAATGCTTGAGGCTGTTGTGGTCAGTCTTAACCACGAATTTGTTCCCCACCAAGTACTGTCGGAACTTGGCTAATGCATGCATAATGGCAAGCATTTCTTTGTCATAAATTGAATATGACCTTTCCACACCCCTTAATTTTCGGCTTTCAAACACAATAGGGTGTTTGTCTTGCATCAGGACAGCACCAACTCCTTCACCCGATGCATCACATTGTAGCTCGAATGGCTTGGAGAAATCAGGGATAGCCAAAACTGGGCACGAGCTCATGATCTTTTTAAATTTGTCAAAAACAACTTGAGCCTTTTCTGACCAAACAAAGGCTCCCTTTTTGGTGAGATCAGTAAGGGGAGCAGCATTCTGTGAATACCCCTTAACGAACCTCCGATAGAAACCACAAAGACCCAGGAAACCTTTCAACTGAGTCAAACTCTCAGGAGGTGGCCAATCAACTACTGCTTTGATTTTTTCCGGATCCACCTTTACTCCCTCAGCACTGATTATGTGGCCAAGGTACAGTAACTCCACCATTCCAAATTCACATTTGGAAGCTTTAGCAAATAAGCTCTCAGATTCCATGATACTAAGCACTTCCTCCACGTGCTTGAGGTGATCCTCCCAAGTCTTGTTGTAGATCAAAATGTCGTCAAAAAATATCAGCACAAACCTTCGTAACTGATTCTGGAAGACACGGTTCATGCAAGATTGAAAGGTTGCCGGAGCGTTAGTCAATCCAAATGGCATGACTAAGAATTCAAAATGGCCATAATGACATCTGAAAGCTGTTTTTTCCACATCTGACCCCCTCATTCGTATCTGATGGTAACCCGACCTCAGATCAATCTTCGAAAAGAACTTAGCCCCATGTAGCTCATCAATGAGCTCATCTATTCTGGGAATGGGGTATCTATTCTTGATGGTGCTTTGGTTCAAAGCACGATAGTCCATGCACATGCGCATGGTACCATCCTTCTTTTTCACAAGAACCACTGCAGATGCAAAGGGGCTCTTGCTTGGGCGTATGAAACCCATCTCCAAAAGTTCTCGGATATTCTTCTCGATCTCATCCTTTTGCCTCTTCGGATACCGGTATGGAGTTGTGATCACCGGTTTAGCTCCTTCCTTGAGCTCTATGATGTGTTCTGAACCTCGATCAGGAGGAGGTCCAGGAGGTAAATCAGCAAACACTTTACTCTTTTTGGTGAGTAAAGACTGAATATCTGGAGGATGCTCTATTTTCGTTTCAGCTGGACTAGCTGGAAGAATCATGCACTCCGCAGCCCACTCCACTTGATCATGACGCATCAACTTCGCCATCCTCTTGAACGACACAATCCGAGGGCCACCATTTGACATTCCTCTCAACACCACCTTCTTCCATCGGATTGAAACTTCAACTCCATAGTTTGCAGATTTAGAGAGATCTCTCCAAGAGATCGCAGCCATTGAATGCCAAGGACAGCATCCGTATCTCCAATATTAACCACATAGAAGTCATCCTTGACTTCGTAATTGCCCAATTGCATTGACATGTTCGGAATCCTCTTGGTGCATGAGATGTGAAACCCATCCGCAACCATAACTCTGAACCCTTCAAAGTCTTCTGTTTGCAATCCTTTCTTAGCCACCACAACTTCGTCTATGAAGTTATGTGTTGCACCAGTGTCAATTAAAGCAACAATACGTTGCCCTTTGATCATCCCCCGAACTTTAAAGGACTCATTCTTTTGGAAGCTCGAAAGTTGAGCCAATGTACCACCACTTTCTTTTTCACCTTCAGACTCTTCTGGAGTATTTTCTTCATCGTTGTCCTCAAAATCAGCTTGCTGATCAGAAAAATCAGAATTGCTTTCATCAGTTGTATAGAACTCAATTTGATGAATTTTGGCACCCTTTGGGCACACATGATCTTGGGACCATTTTTCCCAACAACGGAAACATAACCCTTTCCTACGGAGTTCATTGATAGTCTCTGGATCCAATCTTGAGCCAGGGGGTTTCTGTGGTTTAAACTCCTTATGGTGAGGCTTCTGATGAAACTTTTTCCCTCTATCCCCTTTGTGAAAAGCTGGTTTGGAATGGAACTTTGCTTTGGGAGCAGCCCACTCCATGTTTCTAGCTTTTCTCATTGCTTCTTGTAGGGACGGTGGATCAAAAGCTTTGATCCAACCCTTGATTGGCTCCATCAATCCTTCAGTGAATAGGATTACTAATCTTCTCTCTGTGATTCCAGTGACCATAACTGAAAGTCTTTGAAACTCAGCTATGTAGGCATCCACAGTGCCATATTGTCTCAACTGTGCCAATTCCCTAAAATGCACTTCTGGGTCCTTTTTCTCGAACCTCTCAATGAGTCTATTGGTGAACTCATCGTAGCTAGTGATAGACCCATGACCTAAGGTGACTAGGCCATGGTACCACCATTCATGCGCCACCCCATCTAGGTGTAGCGTAGCGAATCTAATCGCTTCTTCTTTAGCCATTGGCCTAAGTGCCAAATAGTTGTCTAGTTTTTGAATCCAAGCTCGGGCTGAACTTGCATCACTCCCGTCAAAATGAGGAAGTGTCACTTTGTTTACAGCTTGGTACAAATCTCCTTGTGCTGGAGTTCTTCTCTGATCATAATTTCTCCCTTGGCCCTTATCCTTCCTTCTATATTCCATGTAATCATTAAAGGACATGTCAAGCTTGACTTCATCAGGCAGGGTGTCATATTCCGTACGGCCTATCCTTAGCCTCTCCAAAGATGAAGTATTTTCTTCGGGATCAGGATGTGGGTTTGCTGGTGCCAAAAACGTGGGTTTGAGTGGTCTAGCAGAAATGTAGGTTCTGCTAATTGAAGGTTGGGCAACATGACCATTGTGCTGGTTGTTAGCACTATGCTCACCGACATGCACTGTATTGTTTTGTGGAGTATTCGGACCCAATCTCCCTAACATGAGAGAGAACATATCCAACAAAGCATCCATCTTCTTATCAAGTCCTTGACCTAGATTGGCTGAATTGTCTATACCTTTCCCACTGTCACCTCTGTTGCCAGAACTTCTTTCATTATCCCCCATTTCTGTTTCTTGTGAAGGCTCCCAATTAGCCCTCAAAATCTCTGAAGCGGTTTGACCTTCTGGGGCTTGATACAACTGTGTCTGAACTGTGTCTCTCTTGTATACTCTTGCCAAATACCTCTGTTCTCTGTCACTCATAGAAAGCTGATTTCACAGGATGGCAGGATACGTGGCTCTGATACCACTGGGATATACCGAGCCAAATTTTTTCGTTTTTAATTAACAGATTACAACATTCAAGCAAGTACACCCGTTAAGGTTAGATGGATAAACCGAAACGTGCAAGAAAGTAAACTCAAGATACAGAAGGGAACTCAACGTCAAGTATGTGCTACCCAATCCAAGGCGGAGTGAGGGGCGACCATATGACGGAGTGATTACAAAAAGCAAAGCTTGAAAAGAATGCTGAATAATGAAACTACTCAACACCCAGAATGTGCTTGCTCACCCAGAATGGGAAGTAGCTACCATAGGGCGGAGTTATACTATTTCAAACTAATACTGAAGCAAACTTGAAGGAAATGCTGAATACTGAATCTACTCAACACCCAGAATGTGCTTGCTGACCCAAGACGGGAAAGTAGCGACCATAGGGCGGAGATTTAACAATTACAATAACTTGATTGAGATTTAGGATTACAACCAGATTTAAACAAGCAAGAATGACTGCCAGTACTACTGGTCAGTTTACAATTCTGACTTCACAAGCCTGCCAAGATGTTAGAGCTAAGAAATATGAATCTTTACAATACAAATGGATATCTCTTGGCTGAATTCAAGAAGCCACATCAAAACATTACAAAGATTGGATCAGATATTTCTGTTTTCCTGTTTCTCTCAAATCTGCCTTTTTACCAGCAAACCAGCATACTAAGAATTGATACAATTGCTTATACCTTTCTTATAATCCTCTC
>VDFB02185440.1:0-21566 GCA_007258455.2 Sequoia sempervirens
ATCTTTGGATCTCCTTTGAGACTTTGGCTTCTCCTTCTCACTTGTATTGGAAGTCTCGCCTTGGAGCAAGTATTGGAAGTCTCGCCTTGGAGCAAGTGTCATTCCTTTGGATTTCCTTTCTGAATTATCCAATTTGTGTCAAGAAATTGTTTAAGTATGAAAATTTGTTGGAACACTCTTCTCGTCATCATCTGATTCTGATTGGAAGCTTTTCTTTAATTCTTCAGGAGATGAAATCCTTCAAGAAGTTGCCCGGATTGCTTCAATAGGTCTGGGATTGTAGATGAAACTGCCCCCCCAAGATGCCCGGATATTCTTTCAAGTGCCTTGAATAATGGAGGAAATTTGAACCTTCCCTGTGAAGAATTTCCATACTTAGCCAAATTTTGGCTACTTTGTAATACCTTCAAGATTTTGGCCATTTCTGTGCTCAAATGAACTTCGCCGATGGATTTGTCTTCAATTTGGAATTTGGCTTGTGGAAGTTGGGAGGATTCCGTCCTTAGTCTCTTCGTTCTTCTTGTTTTCCTTCCAACACTTAGTCAATTTGACTTTATTCCCGTGATGGATGAAGATTTTCAATATTCTCTCTCCTAAAGTCGGACTTGCTTGATTCTTTTTCAAACTATCTCCAGTGGACTTGGTGAGCTCTTAGCCATTCCTTCCAGGCAGACTTGATGAGTTCTTTTCCATTCTCTCTCTTGGTATGGCGGACCTCATGTCGAATTCTCCGTTTCTCTCTCTTGAGGTTGAACTTCTTGTTGAATTTTCCATACTCTCTCTCTACTCATGGCGAACTTTCTGAGACCTGTTCCATTTATTTTCCATTCAAGTGTCATGGCGGAGTTTGAAAGGAGTTTTCCAAGGCATACTAGGCTGGGCGGACTTTATCCATGTCTTGACATCTTCATTTTTTTCCTAGGCGGACTTGTCTTGTGCTTAGGCATCTTCATCCTTAGGCAGAGCTAAGTTGGACTTTGCATGTGCTTTGCCATTTCCTCAACGGACTTCATATGAGCTTGGATGTTTTTCTTCAATCAAAGTCGGACTTCATGATGCTCAAGACATTTTCTTATAAAGGTTTGGACATGCTATGCTTGGGCAAAGTCGGACTTTCTCATGCTTGTGCCATCCATCTATTGAGCAAGGTCGGACTTTGTCTTGTCTTTGCCATTTTTTCTAAGTGCCAAGGTAGGATTTTCCTCTTGTCTGGACATTCTCACCATTCCTTCTTTCCATGTTGCAAGGGCGGACTTCAAGAAGTTCTTGCCATTCTCATTTTTGCATGGCGGACTTGGAACTTCATCTCCACATGTATTTTCCTTTTACACTTAGCCAAAATTCAAATTTCATTTTCCGAGGCATCAAATACTTAGTCAATTTCATGAAATTTTTCCTCCCCAAGGTAGCATTATATAGGCAAGGCACTTATACTAGCCAAATTTTTCAAGTTTTCCCCCTCAAAGGTGTTCATACTTAGCCATTTTTTTGATTTTCTGCCTTCTTCCAAGCTGGGCGGACTTCACCAACTACTTGCCATTTCCTTTTCCAGGGCATGGCGGACTTGCCATGTCCTCATGCCATGTCTTTGTTGAGTGGGGGCGGACTTTCCATTCACTTGTGCCAACTTCTTTTCTTTAATACCTAACCATTTTCTGAATTTTTACTCCCCAAGTTGCCAATACTTAGCCAAATTTTTTGTTTTGCTTTCCTCCTCTAGGTTGGGCGGACTTGGCATAAATTTATGCCATCTCTCTTGGGCGGACTTTACCCATGTCCAAGCCATTTCCTTGGGCGGACTTGGCATATGTTTATTCCATTCTTTCTATGGGCGGACTTGGCAAAGTATTGTGCCATCATCTCTTGAGCAGACTTTTCATATGTCCAAGCCATTGTCTTTGGGGCAGACTTCACCTCTTGCCAAGCCATCCAAACTTTCCTCCAAGGCGGACTTGCCTCTATCTCATGCCATGGCAAGGCGGACTTCACCTCTTGCCATGCCATCTCTTCATATCCTGCTGGGCGGACTTCTCTCATGGTCAAGCCATTCTATGTTCCTTTGCTGAGCAGACTTGCCACTTCTCCATGCCATTAGCTGATCTCCATGGCGAACTTGGCTGAAGCTTTTGCCATTGATTTTGCTCTTCCTTCTGCTTGCTGATTGGACTTTCAGCCTTCCTTCCATGCCTCCATGAGTTCCTACCTTCATACCTAGACGAATTGACCATGATTTTCAGTCTTCTCCATGAATTTTCCAGATTTCTCCATGAATTTTTCAGATTTCCCATGATTTTCTGTGATTTTTGGACTGCTTTTTCCAGATTTTCATTAATTTTCTGATTTTCATCATGGATTTCATAAATTTTTCAAACTGATTTTTTGTGATTTCCATTGATTTTTTGGAACTTCTAAGTGGATTTTCGAAATTCGGGCACTTTCCAAATATAGGAACCCTGACAAAAATAGAAACTTTTCCCAAAATAGCAACTTACTAAAAATAGCCCCTAAAAAATAGGAAGTCCAAAATAGGCCAAAAATGCCAAAAATAAAGTCCCTAAAAAACAGGGGGGCCGGAGGGGCAATCCCCAAAAAGTAGATTTCAGAATTGACTGAAACGACAATCGATCTTCGTCCCTCTGGCCTCCTAAGCACCGTGGTGATGTTTGGACAATGATTCAGGTTCAAATTTTTCGCTTGGTTCGGATGGCTTTTCAAAACTTTAACTCCTCGTTGTAAAGAAACATGGTGATAAACAGTTGTGACACCAAGGCAAAACTCAAAAAAAGCAAAAACAAAGGGTCCCCATTTGCAATGGGGCGATGCGTGAAAAGGTCACAACAAGCACCAGGCTAGAGATCCAGTGGTACCCATTCACAGCCTATAAGTCCAGACTCCAGGGCCAACTTTGACCCACATCATCATATCCGGACAGTGGATGGGAGAAGGTACAAGCACAAAGTGGAATTGGAAGACTTATGGGCGAATGTCGCTGATGAATATGAAGTCAGGAGAAGATTATGGTCTAGAATGCCAATGGACTTCATGAGGGCGATCGAACTTTGTCAGGTGCCTGATCAGTTGTAGGACGATGGAAATTACATCCAACCGCGCTTCGAGGAGAGTCGACCTCTTCCTTCCGTGAAGTGGTCAAAGCTGGAGCACTCAGACTTGGCGACATTAATGAGACTAGTGGTTAAGTACTCTCAGTGGTGGGTCGACCATCATGTCCAAGAGTTGAGACAAAAAAGGATAACGCTCACATATGATTTACTGAGCAAGACGGAGTCCTATTCCTCCAATGCTGGCGCATCCCATCAGGATGATTTGGTTAAGATTGGCGAGAGGAGGAAAGAAGTAGTTCCAAGTATAGAGCCTGTCCAAAAAAGACAGATGATAGAATCATCTCGCTCCGCGGCGTCTCGGAATATTGATGAGCTAGTGGCCACCGCAGACAAATCCTTGGCTGAAATGATGAGACCTTCTACAGTTCAAGAAGAGAACAATGAGCCTATCCAGTTGGATAACGGTGAGTCCTCATCTCCTATGGGCACAGAAATACTAGGTTCTGATAATGAGATGGAAGTCCAAAATGATGACTTCGAAGAGGGAATGATTTCCGCCCTCAAAGGAGTCTTGGATGCTCCAAATGAAGAGAACGTTTAGGAAGAAGATGGTATTGAGCAGCCTACCATTCCGGATTGGCTGATAGAGAGGATGAAGATTCAGGCAAGAGTAGAGGCCCAAGAGGAAGATGATACTGCGGATTTCTTGGCAAGGTTGGAACAGGTTGCTATTAAGAAACCTGCCAAGAAATTTTCTACCATTTAGAGGGATGAGGTCAGTAGTCGTTCCATACACATCGCAGTACCAACAGTGGATAAGCCACAAGGTGAGATCACTCCACAGGAGTACGCCATAACCACTATAGATCTTGGCCCAACAACAAAAGGCCAAGAAGTGGAAGAACTGGATAATTCCGTCTCAACTGTTAAGGCCAGATTGGAAAAAGAAGTGGCAAAAAAGAAGGAATACAAAAGGGAAGTTGAATGCCTGAAGGAGTATATACGGCATCTAACCTAGCCACTTGATCAGGGTGATGCAGTAGCTCCTCCTCTTCTTAATCCCTCACAGGAAATAGCCAAGGATGTGGAGCAAGGGATGGTCATGGCCAAGGAGGCCCAGGAATGGATGGTAAGCGAGAGCACGGAAGCAACCTCGTTCATGGAGAAATTGGCGCTTGCCTACGAACAAACTTCTTCCTTTCTTTCCAGATTGGTTGATATGGCAGAAACTTGGGACAACCTTCCAGACATTCAGGAGAGGCTCATTCCATGCCTCAAGGTACTGAAGGGTGTCCCAAGGGAAGAGTTGGTCGAAGGAAGGGTGATTGCTGCAGGAGAGCAGCTTATGATTTTCACCATTGGTTTTGGGTAGTGACTATACAGAGAGAAATTCTGGAGAAGGCGAAGGCGGATGGGCTCAAAGTTGAGGAGCAAGTTAAAGAAATCCGGGAGAAGATTTACATGATAGCTACATATGTGTTTGACCAAGAAATTGTCCGAGAAAACGACATGCAGCTGGAGAGGTTGAAGCATAAGGTTCAGGAGGTTTTCTTCTCTGCTAGTGAACCAATTTTGAGAAAGGATTTCGCAAAAGTGGCAAATCTCTTGGCCATCCGGAATGATTTTGTGAGACAGGAGGCAGATTGGGAGAGCACCTTCGCCAGATGTGTCGAGGATTTGGATGGACTTGAATTCAGGATTAGCATGCTGCCCCCAGTCACGATGGAGGAAGTTGTCACGGTCGTGTCCAGATTCATCGAGCACAATGCTGCCCAAGAAGATAGGGACGCCTTCCCTTGAAGATAGCTCCACCTGCCACTTCACTGCTTGTTACTGCTTGTTTGTTGGATGTTAACTGATGTTATTTTGGGCAACCCTAATTAGGGTTGGGTTGTATTAATCTTGGTCGTCGATATTGTTTTAATCTTGGCCTTTCATTTCATTTTGAAAACTCTATTTAAACTAGTGATCTCTCACTTTCATTGGTGGGGAGACAGTGTATGAAATTGTTGCATTGAGACTATTTCCGATAATAAAAGCTCTTATGCATGATTTGATTTGAATAACTTTTATTGTCAAGTAGTAAGCAAGGTTGCGTAGCTTCTTCTACCATAGATTAGAGTTGGAATTAAATTAAGTAGAATTTGCTTTGAATATTGGTTAAGTGAATGCGGGATTGATCGTATAGATTCAAGGGTGAAATATTGCTCATACTTTCTTCAAATGGATGATTTGCATTCGATGCGTAAAGTTAGCCTGAGCTTGTAATTGTGGAAGCTTAACTTCGGTCTCATTTGAGGCTTGAAAATTATAATCACACCCCTTGAAGATTGCACCCACTTTGTGTAGTTGTCCCAGGGAGGCGAAACAAAGCGTGGTTATTCCTTTCACCGAATCTTTACTGTCTCTTAAATTCCTAGGCAATAAATCCTCTAAACCTTTATCCTTTTGCTATTTTTTGAGATCCAAATCAAAAGTCCCCATTGAAGAAGCTTTTAATGATAAATCCGCCTGAGTCCCAAACTTGTGAAGAATTCTTTAACGTAAGTCCCTTTGTGTATTACCAACAAATCACAACGCCCATTGAGCTTATCCACACGTCAATCCCTAACAAAAGAAACCTTGGAATTGCCATATGATCTTCTCGCAATCTTAGCATACGCGGTGGTTTTTCAAGAGAGGATAGAGTGTCTTTGGACATTTTATTCTGTGTGTTCGTTGGATGATAAAACGTACACCAACATGTCCCTATCCCCAAGCTCTTGAAAAATCCACATTTCCAAGTACCTAGGCAAGAATCCCCAAGGACATGTCCCCAAGGTGTGACAAGTGTAATGGTTACACCAATAGCATTATAGAAGGAGAGGGTGCATTAGAGGCATTATAGAAAAATAAAAAATGCAGATTTATCTTATAAGAGATGTATGCAATGTCTTGCTCCTAAAAAGTGAACTTTTAATGGACATGAAAGAAAATGTAAATTGAAGAGGAGAGGTATTTGAAGTACAGTATACGATCAAGTTCTTATCTAAGATCAAAGGCCAGATAGAATCAGCCTGATCAACTAAAGCCAGGAATATGGCAAGGGAATGGTGAGCGGATTTTGCAATGTTAGTCCATAAAACTAAGGGCAAGGTCCCGTAAAAGTAGCTACTACTCATATTTTTATTGTCCAAGGGGTTGCATGAGAGCTACAAATTAGAAAAATAGGAAAATATTAGAGTATTGAGCTAAAAGTCTAGATTTGTATTATTTTGGATGGAACTTACAATGGCACTTAATGGGGTACGTAAAAGTTTGCCCCACCTACTTGGATATTTTAGGAAAAGTTGCCTATAGACATGGGGGTATGTACATTGGTATGAGCATGGGAACACCATTTAAGTTCTATGTTGCCAGTTCTGATACAAATCCTGGTTCAAGTTTGTGGATCCAAAAAATCTTTTTTAAGTTTGGGTTCATTTTGGGTTCGTCTATACAAAAAACATTTTAAAATCAAAAATACATATATATGCCGCCTAAAAGCATGAATTAAGATTTGAATATCGCATAGCATCACATAAACAACAAAACCATCATAAACTTGAATGTCATTTAAAACATAAATGATAAACATTCATTTTTCAAACTTCAAGTTCACTATTCAATATTAAAATAATAATATCAAGTTCAACAATAAGTTTTAATAATCAAATGCATTTTCTAAATCATCAGTATCATCATCATCATTGACATTAGATGATGTTGGAACATTAGATTGATGTTTGTTTTTTGCAATAGAAATTAACTAAAATGAACTTGTTTTGGCGTTTGATGTGTTTTAGAAGTGACTTTTAGTGTTTAGAATCAATTCTAGGGTGCCCAGGTCTAAGTCAAATAAAAAAATTAAAAATTTAGCACAAGTTTGACAGGTTCACCTGAGTTTGGCCCAATTCGTCCTAGCCGAACTGGGCACCTTTCCACATAGCCCTGTCAAGATCCACAAGCAGACCAAACCGAATCTCGGATTTGGATCGAACCGGACCCAAATCCGGCCTATCCACAACAAATCTGGCAACATGGTTTAAATTAGGAGATGTGAGTAAATAAATAAGGGTAGAGCTATATTATATAAATGTAGTCAAAATTTGTGGGTATGGTAGATGTTGACATGGACCTCATTCATATATTGGAGTTTCATGGTAACTACAATTCTATGTTTTTGTTTTTGCCAAATGATGGTCTCCATGGAATGTATTTTTTCTCCAAATTATTAAATAGTAAAATTGTATACAAAGTTGTCAAATCAGATAAGTTCAAGTGGTAAATCCTTGGGACTTTCATAATGGAGACCCATGTGCAAATCCCCAAGAGACATGTTACATGGGTGCGGTGTACCCCAAGGGACAAGACCAATGAATTTGGTAAACTACCATATCCAAATCTGAGTGCAGTGTACCCCATGGGGCAAGACTAAGTGCAAGTACTGAGTGAATTTGACAGAAGAGATACCCCTCAATTATGGTAGCTAAGCAAAAAGGTCATCCTGCGATGAGATATTAAACCTATCAAAAAATAATAATGGATGTGAATTCTTCTAAGAAAGAGTAGCATACTTTAAAAGTTCATCTTCCATGGAACCAATGTATAGCAAATTCCTCCCAACTTTCACTACGATTTTTCTAAGCTCTCCTCCATGGGAATGTTAGGCATGCTAGTCCTGTGAAAGAATAAAGAAAATATCCAATGAGGAAAGATTTCTTCAACTTTTGGGACTTTTTGTCATTTTGAGGATAATTTACAAACTCCTGCTGTAAAGAAGGGCATCAACGTCACAAATGAAGACCACAACCCTACTATGTATTCAAACTAAATCTGCTGCTAAATGTCATAAATCCTACATTATCAACGATATGTCAAATGTTTGTATGTTAAATCAATGAACCGTCAATGCATTTAGCCTTTCAATCCATGGCCTAGACCAATGTACAAGATACTAGTAGTTCCCTCCTCTGATGAAACTCGAGCGCATATTTAATCGTAATAATGGACAGCTGATACTGTCCTTCCAAATTGAAAAATAAGCTGGATGCATGGACTTTTGTTTTTCTTCATGCTGTCGAGTAAATTCCATTTGTGTAATTCTGCATAGACTGTTTCAACTCATTTTTTGTTCAACTCGGTTCACTTCTTTTCTAACTAGTTTCTCTATAACATTAGGTGGCTTGGATTTAAGATTTCGGTAGACATATATGAGAGGTTTTCTAGATAATTGCAATATTATTTTTACACTACATTTTGAATGGGAAATCAATGTTGATGTTCAATTACTGACCAGCCTGGTGATACAAATAAGTTATTATTGTATCTTAATGAATAAAACAAGTTATGTACCTTGCTGAAGGCCCTGGCCGGGTTTCTGGTTAAGTACCTATATCCAATATAATTACATACTACAAAGCTATGATTTCATTCCATTTTCTAAATGTTTTCTCCTTTAAAGAAGAGGGTACATATGACAAACAATTGAGAGTTACTCCTATCCTCATTCCCAACCCTCACCCCCATAACAACTAAACAAGCAAAGTATGGGCACTTTTAAAAGGAACACTAACCTGAACAACTCCAGAGAATGAGGTGCTCCAACCATAAGTAGACGAGAGAGGCACGATGGCAACAGACATGACAACTCTATCTGCATTACAGAGTGCCAATGCCAATGCCAGCATTGCAACAACCTTCACTCTCTCTGAAGTAATAAATTCCACCAGGCCTGACGACTGTGAGGCTCCTGAGACTGCACCCAGCTTACCCATGGATTCTGGAAGTCCTTCATCTGCTCCGGAAACCATCTGAGCCCTAATCTCCATGAGTTTCCTTAAACCATTGGTATTGTTCTTGTTTTGGGTCCTTGAATCTCTAACAAAAGCATCAACCTCGTTGAATTTTCTGAAGTCTGTATTAATCCTGTATTGGCTTCTTGAATTTCTCGTCAAACCAATACATTTATGCACTTTCTGGGAAAAATTTAAGCACCCACGTCTTGCCACTCTGGCAAAATTGTGGCAGGATTGGCTGGTCCTCAGTGTAGGACTGCCCTGAAGTTTCTGAAATGGTGGTCTACTATCCATCAAAGAACAGGAGCTGCCCACCATTGATGAATAATGTTAATAGTAAAATAAAAGGGAAGCCCAAATGGGTATTAAAGAGACCTTGAGTTTCTATTGAGAAGACTAATTAGATGGAAAAAATCACTTGAAACTGATTTGTGTATGAGCCCAAGAGCATATTGGGGCTCTTATCTATACATGCACTCCTGTTACAGTATTTTATGTGCAAACTAGGAATAGATTTCTTCATTTGTGCGAACTGTGGAAGATGCACAGGTTTTCTGGTATTTACAGAAACCATGCGCTGAGCAGGATGGTGTGGTGCGAGCATTTTTTAAGGTTGAAATTAGGTACGTGGACTGTGTTAGGAAAGTCGTCTTAATTCCCTAACGAAATCTTGGGCCCGCCTAAGTATTAAATTGTTATTTTACTCCTCCCTTATCTAAAACAGTCAATAAGAATTTTCAAAGAAGAACCATTGTATAATTTTATACCATTGAATTATATTTATGCAGATGCCTGGCCACTAGCGAGAAAGATACTTGTTTATACGGAACTACTTGTTTATACAGAGTTCCGGTTTATAAGATTAAAAGAAAAAGTTTAAATCATATTCACGTGGGTCGTAAACAAGTTTAAAACCGAAAAACAAGACAATTGCATCGTTAACTGAAGTAGGATTGTCTACTCCAAACTTAAAACACATGTTGTATTGTGTTGTGGTTGATCTTCCCATGGTCATGAAGCGTTGAACTTGCAATAGATACAAACGAGGTCTTCGGAAGGATTGGTTTTTTTGAGGAGCTTCTACCTTGAAGATTTATTCTTGCACTTAGTATTTTATGCAGTTGTCGGTTAGTTTTGTGAGTGTTTTATATAAGGTTTGATAAAGTAGTCATTTAGAATACTAGGTTAATTTAAAGTTTTTAAATTATAATTTATAAAAATCATTATTAATTAAAGATTATAATAGAACTTTTTTTATAAATGAAATATATTAATTTATTTAATAGATTTTAGAACAGTATTTACTTTTTCATATTTTGTTGATTAAAATTGGCAAAAGATTTTTTAAGATGGTTTGTCAATGGTTTTGGGTAAATTTACATTTTCATAAAAGATGTTTAATGTGTTGTGAGAGAACAAAACAGATATGAAAAAGGTTACAATTGAATGAATTGAAGTTTGTTCCTATTAGGAGTTTGAAATAAAGAAGCTTAGAGGGAAGGATTTGAGAATTGATAGAACTTTTAGATTATCATAGGCAGGTGCTAAGCTTGGACCATGGGGCATTGTTAAAATAATGGTCACTTGACATTACAATGAGGAACAAGGAGAAGCTTAGGTAGGAGTTGTAAGTAGATTTGCTTAAGGAACAAAATAGACATGAAAAGGGTTAGAATTGAATGAATTGAAGTTTGTCTCCCACTAAGAGTTTGAAATAAAGAAGCTTTGAGGGAAGGACTTGAGAATTGATAGAACCTTTAGATTACCATAGGTGAGTGCTAAGCTTGGACCATGGGGCATTGTTAAAATAATGGCCACTTGACATTACAATGAGGAACAAGGAAGAGTATGTAGGAGTTGCAAGTAGATTTGCTTAAGTTGGAAGACAAAGAAGTGTTTAGAAGAAAGCCAATAGCAATCATTAAGGAAGTTGTAGTAGGAAAGAAATGTGAAGAAATATAGTATATTGGACGTACGAACAACCAACAATTAGTTAAGAGTTTAGTTACACAAGTTCAAAAAGTTCTTCAGATTTCTCCCAAAGCTTGGAGCGCCATGACTCCTTACAATTTCCCTATACAAGCCCTTCATTATATCAAGAGGAAAAATATTTCCCTAAAGATGAAGAATAGCAAAAGATGGAAGAACAAAAACTCCCTTTACATTGAAAATTCTCTAACTTATAAATTTTCCCCTAAACTAACTAATAACTACTTCTTGAAATGTAATAATTTAATATAAACCTTATTTTGGTTATTTTTTCTTTCATTTTTCATAAGGTTCACTTACTAACCTAAGTTATAATAAGTGGTTTTAGTCATTTTCAAAAAGTAATGAAGAATTGGGACAAGAAAAGAGAGAAAAATCAAATTCATTAGTTTTGTTGGAGAGATGAAAGAATATATCTTCTCCATGATCCATTAATTCTATTATAATTATGGCCTAATGTAATATGCATCAACAATAACAACTATGTTCAATTTAGGTCATAGTTTCACATAACCTTCTAAAGCATAATGAATGGGATCTAAGAGAAATTTTCTAGTGAGGTCTTGTTGGTAAATGAGTTTGTCACTTTGAAATGTAATATGACTCGTCCAATGGAAAGTGGCAAAATGTTCCAACAGTTGGAGAGATTGCTTATGCAATTGCAATCTTCCTTTGTGTTTGAGAGGGGCAACTCCCTTGTATGATATTATTTTGGATTTTTGGGTGTACTTTAACCAAAAAGTACCTAAAGGAATGAGAAAAACTTAAAGTAATTGAAATGATAAGAAAACCCCCAAACAACAAATGTATAATTTTTTTGCTAGGTAAGGGCAGCTAGCTGCATATATTAATATTAAATAGGGATTTACATAAGATTACAAAATGACTGTTATAG
This sequence comes from Sequoia sempervirens, assembly GCA_007258455.2. Classification (NCBI taxonomy): domain Eukaryota; kingdom Viridiplantae; phylum Streptophyta; class Pinopsida; order Cupressales; family Cupressaceae; genus Sequoia; species Sequoia sempervirens. The sequence continues at coordinate 11,763 of VDFB02185440.1, forward strand.
TCCTACCACCTTACTATATCGATGCTTAGGGTAACACAGACTCGAGCTTTAAAAAAAATCTAAAAAAACTACACTATGCTATCATGTCATTTCCATCATGTTGCCCCTTGGGGGCTCATAGTTCCCCATCCATCATTCTTTCATCAAAGTCCTTCAGCCATTCCAAGTCATAAATAGGCTCCAAGTTATTAACCCTCTTCAAATATTGGCACCCCATCTCTTCCAATACATGGTGTTGCCTCAACATTTGGGCGCAGAAGATTCCTAGAAAAGGAACCCACTCCACCATAGCAACCTTCTCAATTACCCTCTTTATGTCCTTCTATCGTAACAGCCCAACGCCATACCTAGCCACCCTAAGCACCTCCTCTAGACCTTGCAAGTATTTCTTCTTGAAGAGAATCAATGAGAGCTCCCTAATCATGTTCTTGGCATCTCACATGTCTAACAGAGACACCACAAAGCAAGAGGAGATGTTGGTGTTGACCATGTAGTGACAATCATCGACTAGAAAATCTGCCCCTAGGACCCATTTGATCGCCTTCCTTGTCCATCCATTGTGCTCCTTCAAAAAAACTTTAAGCCTTTGGTCTGTCATCTCACCTAAAAATGTCATTTGCTTGCATGGATTGGAGAGACGCATAGGCATATCCATCTTCTCTCCACCACACTCTAAATTATCATCTAAATTCTCATCCTTCTGAATTGGGGTGATTTAAAGAAATTTATGTTCTCTTCCCATGCACGGGCAGAAAGGCTTTTATGATTTTCTCATGCTACTCGTGATCTTGAAATCTTATGCAATTTATTACGAATCTGCCACTTTTAAAAACTTTGTAAACTTCATCATATGTCTGCACTACTTGGGCTTATGATGTCATATTGCCTCGTGCCTCACTTTATGGGAATGCCACATCTGCTACTCTCCACATACAGCTCATTAGTGTTGGAGATCGATGGATTTATTAGCAAGGCTATCCGCCTTAGCATTTTTCTCTCTATATATATGTGTTTTAATTTGAATTATTCGAACCCACCAAGTAGCCTTAGGCAATCCTCCAAGTGATTATTCAATTTCTAGTTTTGTATTTTTTGGTTGTGTATCCCGTTGATTATTATCATTAAGTCGCCTTCGATCTCAATTCTTCTTATGCCTAACTTTCGCCCTTCCTTGAGATCAAGTCTCAATGCCATTATTTTTGCTTCATTATTTGTTCTTGATCCAAGGGGGTGGTAACTTTCTTTTACTACTACTCTATTCTAGTATCTAAATATGCAACCAACACCCGATAATGTCAATTTTCCCCTGGATGCCCCATCAAAATTCATTTTTATCCATCCTTCCTCTGGTGGTCGCCATTTTATTCTGTCACTTTTGGTTGCAACCTTAACACTTGTTGCCCCATTAACGGGGGAACAAATGTACAAGTATTATTATGGGTTTGGCAAATTTATTTAAAATTGGACCAAATAGTTTAGAAATATCAAAGACTACACATAAGAACATTATAATGACTGTAGATTTTAAACAATAATACATTGAAATCAAGCTACCGATAACTAAATATGCTTTCAAAATAAAACTCATTGAAGATTAAATATTATTTTTCATAAACAAGTTCTAGGATAACAAAGATCACCATTAACACATAACATATGAAAGGTCAATAGTAACACATAGAAAACATTATGAAGCACCTCCAAAATGATTTCTCGTTACTTTATTGAATTACACAATTCCAAATCCCTTAAGAAAAACCTATGAAAAATCAAAATCCCTTTACAATGAATAAAGCCTCGTATATATAGGCTTTTTCTTGGTAACTACTTCATAATTAACTTGTAACCACTCGAGTAACTACCTTTACATTTTGAGAGATATAAAATAAACTTTATTTAAGTTAGAAATCTCTCAATTTTTGCGCAAATAAAACTCATTTTCTAACCTATTACAAACATAAGATAAAGTCACTTTTTTTACAAAACGCATTAGAAACAAAACTAGTGAATTTACTCTTGAAATTCTAAAAAGAAAATTGTACAATAAAGTTCATTGAGAAGTCTCTTTTCTTTAGTCTATTCCATCCTTGATGCTTTCTAGTAAAGTCCTTTGCACTGCAACTTGCCTCTAGTGGGAACATTTCACTTTGAATATCTTGAATAACTTAACAACTTGAACCATGAGCTTATTTCTAGGAACAATTACATTAATCATACTTAGCTTCCAAGTAGCATGAATTTTCTAGATTCTTCTAAAATTTGAGAATAACTAGGTAGATAACTACTACACCAACAATTCATCGCCAACAAATTTACCGCCAACAATTCATCGCCATAACAAATTCATCTCAAAGAAAATTCACCACCAACAATTCATCGTCATGGATAATTCATCACATTAACATTTTTTAATATATTTCCAAGACCTTCAGATTTTTTTTGCAAAATAATAATAATATATGTATATTTGGAATAGTACAACAATAGAGATGATTGATATTGTTGTATAATTGGTTTACTAGAATAAAATAAAATATATTGAAAATTGTTTTCATTTTTATTAACATAAATCAAATATTCTAATTGTATATGCAATGAATTATCCATGGTGATGAATTGTTGGCGGTGAATTTTCCATGAGATGAATTTGTCATGGCGATGAATTGTTGGCGGTGAATTGTTGGTTGTGAATTTGTTGGCAGTGAATTGTTGGCGATGAATTTTCCTAGAGCCCTCCTACACATATCAAGAGTGATAGAAATGCTACTCAACTTCTTCATCACCTCCACATTGAAAACCTATTATTAAGCAGCTTTGCATTAATCATGTTTTTGAATTTTATCTTAATAGTCTAGACATCCATATTCTAAATTTTAACTTTTCCCAATGTATCTATTCTAATTAACAAGAGATCATATTGAATCTTTGTTTCACATGCTCACGTTACCAAAAGTTTCTCTTATTCTATCAAAATCTTACTAGTATTGATGAGTTTCCTTTCCACACTTGAAAACCACCTATCAAATTGATTTTCTTCTATACTAGGGAAAATCTTCTCAATAATTAAGATATTAACATCCATCTCAGTCATCTCCTGAAGGTCTTTCAAAATTCCCTTCCAAACTAACTCTTCTTCTTCCATATTCTTTAGTTCCTTCACAATTTGTTCTTTCTTAACATTTTATTTTTCATACACTTCTCTAGCTTTCCCAATAAAATATGGAGCATCTACTTTTATTTGATCCACCCATTTCTTGGTTAATTTTCCATATGACTGATATTTATGCATACTTTCTACAACTTATTTCTCAATAATTCCTTCAAAAATAGGAATTACAGAGGTAGGGGTTCCATCTAGAGGTAAAGCAGATGTATCCACAACAGACCTGAGATAAGATGCCAAGACTTGCACTTGTTGTTTGGGTTGATCCTTTTCTTCTCTTTCTTTGTTCTTTGAATCAACTTAGCTGCATACACCTGAAATTTATGAATATCACCTTCATGTGTCAAAAGGCCAAGATATCAGAGCCTAGGTTCATACACTGGGCACTCTGGTTTCATATGATCCCATCATGTTGTCCTAGTGAATTTGTTAGTGAAGTTGTTAAGTGATCACGATGATCATGACATTGACATTTAGCATCATGTGATCTACGGAAAAGAGTAGAATGAAAGAAGAATTGATAAAAGGTTATGGAAAGGATGTAAAGATAGGAGTCACATCGTTGTTGGAAATAAGTGTACTTTTTGAATTGTGTATGTAATTGTTTTTCCCCTGTAAATATGAGAAACCAGTAACTGTGCATTGGTTGAGTGTTGTGAATACCTCGTACTTGTTTTGTGGGCCCATAACCCATAGGAACCATGGGATGGTGATACGATGTACCCATCCATTCAGAATATGTTGTATTTAGTGTGGGATTAACCATACCATTATGTGTATTTGTATGTTTGTTACCTGATTGAGGGCCAACCCATGTGTGGTTGAAAATCTATATATACATAAGAGTAGCCAAAAGGTAGTTTCATAGATTCTTTTATTTTGGTTCTCTAGCTCTTCAATCTATGAAGGGGTAGTAGTTACCACAAGTTTCTTGGGCAGAGTGTGCAGCGTACACACATTGCGACGCAGAGTGGTTTTAGCTCAACTGATCCTGAGGAAACATACTTACTACTTCCCCTTATGATGGATCAAGGTACTTGATCCATATGTGCTAGCCTAAACCCCACAGTTTTGAGTACAGCAACATTGGATTGTTAGTTTATGCCTAGCCCTCTGTAGGGATGATGAGCTGGCATTAGCGAGTCAACCTCGTCCATATGAGAGGTGAAGCTCGAGTAGCCCCATATTGATATACTCATATATGTATTGTATACACTGTATCTGCACATGTTCTGACATGATGCAATGGATACAATGCCACACCCCATTGATGTTCCAACACAGTGTTGGTGATGATGTTGTGTTGTTGATGGTAGCGAGCTAGGCTCGAGGACATGATGCCACGTGCATAGACATGTGAAGGTCCACTATGAGATTGTGTTATGTTAGTCTACTAGTGTGATGAGCATAATGGGGCCTCACACAATTGTAGAGGGATACTCATGTTTGCTTTCAACAATGTTTGGGTCGGTTAGCATATGGGTATGTCCTAGCCATGTATACCTCTGGCTATGGCGAGTACTTGCGTGTGCCTTCTCCATGAGGTATCACTATGCGGGGTGTGTTATGCGCGTGCCTACTTCCCCGCGGACACCTACCAATGGCATACGTCCAGTGTGTACCTTCTTGGCTATATGACCATGTCGCGTGGAGTGAGCAGGTGTAGCAGGAGCACTTTCACAGGTCAGCGGAAGGCGTCTCACTCCACACCACATGAGTTATAGCCTGACGATGTTCCCTCCTTCCTCGTTTGGTGGCTAGTATCTAGTCATGCAGTGTTGTATTGTGCAATTTCAAAGATTGAGGAATTTCTATATGGTTATTGATGATTTTTGATTGACTATGAAGGCCGACATTTTGTTTATGTTTGATTGTAATGGTTAAGCCACACTTTGATCTTATTTACTCATAGCCCTTGTGGTTACATTTGATTTAGTGTTGATATTGCGCGCATTTCTTGCTTTATTGTTGAAATTGAATCATATTTGATGTTTATTTTATGACTTTGGTGGCTAAACCAATTTATCCTTATTATTTTTTAAGTCAACCATGTGTCGTATTGTGATTCCTCTCCAAGGACGTATGAGGCGGACTTGGTGAGTGTATACGAGGAAGCAAATAGAGGGAACCTTGAGGATGGGGGTATGTGAGGCTGATATAGAGCTAGGACCCACTACCCACCTATGTGTGATGATTATCTCTTGGAGGCTAACCACCTTATACAACAAGAGATAGGTCATTGTGGTCTTGCTTGGATGGTCTCACCATGTGTGTGTGGCCTAACACCATCAAGCCACTGAGTGTGAGGTATGGATTATGTGAGATGGATATTGGCTCTTGGCTCATGAATTATGTATCATGGATTAGTATGTTTTTTTCCGGTGTCTAGATGGACCCTTGTGTAGCCTTGTGATGTGATTCTTGGTGATGTGAGTTTGTGTGTATGTGAAGAATGTATGCTAAATTATAGAAATAGTAACAATGGAACAATAAACTTGGGATTTTATGCTTGGGGAGTGATACATCATGTTTTCTTGAATCTGTGAAGGTGTAAAATTTTGGTCTTTTGCTAAAATTGTTGTGTGATTTGGTGATGAATGGTGACTAAAGTAGATTGTCTTGTGTGTAAATGATGATGTTTAACAAAAATATGTGCTTATGTGGATCATTATGTTGCTTTCTTATGGAAATATAGCATTTTGGAGGTAAAGAATCAACTTGAATAACTGATACTAATGTGTTATGTTTCCACCTTAGTCTGTGATTTCCAGGTAGTTGGCTTCAGAAACTCAATGATGGAGGTAACGTAATGGGGATCTATAGAGATAGATACTATCATGTCAAGTAGTAATCCATTTTTGATATAACACATGATATAGATTCATGATTATGACCATTATGTGATTATTGTTATGATTGTTAAGTAGTGGATTGTTTATGAGTTGATTGATTTTTAGGATTGTTCTGAATGAGGTGGTCATTGGTTGAAGTCTTGGTGAGAGGGACGGTGTAGCATCACTCGTTCGCGAGTGCCCTGCTACGCTGCGACTTCCTCTCACAGTGTGTTTGCTATTGGATATATATATATATAAATGTTGTACACAACATTTGCTTTTATGCAGGATTGCAGGTACCAGGCTTCAACTCCACCTGCACTATCAGGTCTAAGCGAGCCTCATAAATCCCAATGGGTATGACGTGGAAACATAGAGTTGACAAGAAGGGTCCCCAACCTTGCCATCATCCTCGACAAGGATGAGTACCCCCACCTTGCAACCCTTTGGTATGGTTTTCATGTTTTGACAATTGTTTTGTTGGGTGTCTTTCGTTATTTGATTATGTCATGATGTTATTGTTGGAGATGATGTTGTTTATCAAAGTGTATGTTCTATTTTGTTTTGTGACCTTGTTTCCGCTTGGCCTCGTTCCATTATGAGTCATTGTGTTTTGATTGTTTATTTTAATTGGTTACTAAATGTGTTTAATTATTGGTTATAGTTGTTGTTCATTGTGTTGTTGTGTATATGATTGTGTGTGGGTTATGTCACTTGCGACTTCCAAGAGTAAGTAAATGCTAAGGGGGGGAGGATGTAGTGCCCCTCTGCATTTGGCTTTCGTGACAATTGAGTGATTTCGTCTGATGAAATTGTGTTGTCACATTGTGTTCCTTAATTTATATTGTTTACGAGATTTTGAATTAGGTGATTAAGTAATATTGATTAGCCTAGATTAATCTAATTAATTGAATTAAAAAGGATTAAAAGACAACTTAAATTAATTGGGAAGTGAAATGATAACTAAAAGAAGTATGTTTATAAAAGGTGATATTAATTATTTAAAATAAATAATGTGGCTAAGTTTTTAATGATTTGATAATTTATACTAATATTTTATTAAAGTTGATTATGTAAATAAAAACATAAAATTGCATTTATAAATAATGTCTATTTTAAATTTAATATAATAGATTAATAATCTAATTATTAATGAAGTTTAATTATAAATTTAAATATTTAGATAAAGAGGTATTTAATAAAAAATAAATTAAAAAATGGATATTTTGTTAAATACCATGTTTGAAATGGTGAATTTTATATTAAAAAAAATTAAATATATATTTAAAAGATGTCATGATTTAATAAATTTAAATAGTTTAATCGAAAGAGTTTTGTCCGGTGGTGAAAATGATTTAGAAATTTTGCCATCTATCCAGTGGTTTTTTCTGAGAAACTTTAGCGTAATACCTTAATTTATTATGGGGAATTTTGGTGAAAAAGGGTAAAGTTTTACAGGTCAAAAGTTTTAAATTTTTCTGACCTAAGATTTGAAATAACTCAACTCCCTATTCTTTTGGCAACATCGTATTCAAGTTGGTAATTTTATTCTTTTTTGAATTATATTCTGTTGTTATGCATGAAATATCTTGTATCTTATTTAGGAGTTTATATTTTGTTTTAAAACTTTGGGAAGATTAAATGATTGGAAATTTTTACTGCCTAGAGAATTTGAGAAATAACTCAACTCCCTTATTCTTTTGGCAAACATCGTATTCAAGTTGGTAATTTTTATTCTTTTTGAATTTATATTCTTCCATTGTTATGCATAAAAATATCTTGTCTTGTTGGGAGTTTATATTTTTGTTTTTAAAACTTTATGCAAGATTCCTCCAGTGTCTAGTTTATTTTTGTGTCTGTTATGTGTAGCTTGGTCACTTCTTGAAATTCTTTGAAGAAAAATCAATTTGTTGAAGTCAAGATCTTGTTGTATTTACATGGTATTTAGTTTTTATTTAGCCATTTTCTCCGGAATGGCCTTTAGCTTGTGTCGCCTTGTGACTGTAGGGTTTGATTTTTTTTATTTTTGTAGATTCAAAGGTTTTCCTATTAACTGTTTCTACTCCATTATTCTTGCTATGCATATTTAAAGGTGAACGAAATTTTTTTTAGGCTACTCAGCCTTTATACTAGTTGCGCCTCCTATCATTTTTTTTTATAAGTTTCATTTCTTTTAATGAAAAATAAATATATATATATATATATTGGCTTTGCACTTTTTATATTTATATAGATTTATACCATATTTATATTGTGTGAGTCTTTACCTTGAATTGAAATCAATGTTGGATTAAGTTAAATTGGATATGGGTTGCTTATTTTTGTATTAAATTGTAAACTTGTATATAAATAGATGTTTATGTGTATAGGTATTAATTTTAATTGTTGTAGTTAAAATGTTCTATTTAAACAGTAAGTTTGAGCCAAATAAACTATATACATATATATAGTGATTATTTCAGCTTCATTTATTTGGGTAAAAATGTTTTGGTTAGCAATTATAGGATATGTGCTATAGTTCCCGTACCTATTTTAATAACTTTCTATTGGATGCTCTGATTTAACTCAGTTTGTTGTTTGGACAACTGATATGGTGATTTGAATATATCAATTATATATATTTTTATATATAGGTATGTATGAGTATATATTATGACTTTTAATAAAAAAATAATTTTGCTTGTATGTAAACATGTATTGAGAAATATGGAATATGTGTATAGTTCTCTTAGTTATTTTAATAATTTCTTAATGGTTGTTTAAAGAAATTTAGTTTGTGTAAAATGTATATTTAAATAGTTGTCGATTATCTATTGATTAAATTATATATATATATATAATTGTGACAATGCATATTTCATATTCTTTCTAATTTAAGAGAAATTTGTTTTATTATGTTGAGCAATTAAGTGCAATTGTTTGGAAAATTATAATTAAGGGTAATTTATTTGGGTAAAATATGTACCTAGTTAGTTATGAAATCATTTTTTTTAATAGTTTCTTTTATAATTTTAATGTTATCACAAATGAGTACAAGGATTAAATGTAACTTAAATATATTAGTGAAATTAAAGAGAATGGTATCTTTCAAATGGTTTTCTGAACATTGATGTAGGTTTATAATTTTATATCAAAATATTTTAGGTTGGCTACTTTACAAACAACAGATTATTATTTGTAAATCCTCTTCTACAAAATTATAAAAATAAATATAATTATATATATTTGTGTGTATTTATATATCTATATTTTAAGTATATGTTTATATTTGTATGTGCAAATGTTATTAGAAGTGGATAATTCTAGAAAAGAGGTATTGAAGTTGATGAAACTATGAAGTTAAGTAAAATGATTTAAATGGGTCATTTTATTACAAAGTGAACATGACTTTCTTGAATGGTAAAAAAAATATTTAATTAAATTATTTATTTATTTTTTATGTAAACAAATATATATGTTAGGAGTCATAAAATTTAGAGAAATTAGTTTGAATAAATGTGTAGTTAAGGTGTTCGTAGATTTATACTTAATTAAATTTATTTATTTATTTTGAATAATTATTTAGAAAAGAAATATTTAAATTTGTTAAAATTTAAAATAAAGAATATATATATGTGAACACGTAAAATATAATTAGTTATTTATCTGATCACGACTTACTAACATCGTTTCTTCCTAAATCATTCCTTGGTCTAACCATTTAATAATATTCCCCTTATCTAATAAAATTCATCAATATTCGTCTCTTAATTAAATAAATCATTTGGTCTAATTAAGTCACTTTCTCTTGTTAATCAAATCAATCCA
>VDFB02185442.1:0-10917 GCA_007258455.2 Sequoia sempervirens
CTTTGCTAGATGTTTTCTTGCTAAACATGAAGACTAGTAGTCTAGGCTTATCCATTGGGCATGGAGTCATTAGGAGGCTCATAAAATAAATAAAAATATCAACTTTGCACATGGCCACAACTCGCTTGAGACTCATAGAACACAACAGGTACTTATTGAAAGCAGGGAAAAAACTGAAATAAAACTATTTACATGTGTTGAAACAACACTTAGGGAAAGAAATAACAACTAAAGCTACGCTACACTAATCAGTAAGAAATCGGTCAAAAAAACCCATTGACAGGTTGGGTGAAATAACTGCCCTTTCTAAAAAATTTACAATGTTTGCCACGCTAGAGAACAACTAAAGAGAAATGAAGCATGCATGACAATTCAATGGATGGCTGCAAGATCTCTTACAGAGCATATTCAAGCTTACTAGCCTTTTCATACAGAATATAAACATTCTCATTCTGAGGTGGAAAGGTAACTTGAGTGCGCTCCTCCCGAGCAGTACCCTCATGCTTGGGTGCAAGATTCGTCCTTGGTGTTGTATTGGATTCCATCTGAGCTAGGTATCTGATTGGACAGCCTTTGGTAAGGGCAAAGATTGAGCCTCCTTTGATCTCTTGCTCATGAACTTCCATCTGAACACCCATTTATTCAACAAAGAACAAAGAGATAGCTTCCTCCATCACATCTTCAATCAACGCATCAACCTCAGGCTCTTTTATGCACCAGAATGGAAGCTGCTCATAATTCTCATCATCACTAGAAGAGTTACATTTTGATTCAAGCTTGTCCTCTTTACTGCAAGGAGATAACAATTCAAGTGGTGATAAAGTCTCAAGTTCCTCTGTACAATGGAATGGAAGCTCCTCCAACCAGTTATGATTTTTCAAATCAGGCTCATGAGAAACTTTTTGTTCAAACTTGTGAATCTACGGTTGAATTTCCACATGAGTGCTAAACTCCTTTAACAGATTTGACCTTTTGTCCTCCAATTTTGAACAAAAGTGTTCAATTATACCAGTGTACATTTCTTCATATAGCTCAGCATCAACTTTCTCAAGCATAACATGCTCAAAAGTATCAAATCCAATTGTACACTGCTCCTCTTCAACCTCATGTTGCTGACTTATGACCAGATTTAAATCTTCCCCATCATACTCAATGAAACATGGAAGCTCAACAAATGAAGCTATGACATCACCCTTTTTAGTCTTTTCATGTTGTTGTCTTGACTCTTGGATCTACAACTGATTGATTTTTTCTTGCTGCTCTGAGATAGCATTTAGAGTGGGAAAAATCACACCTTCTTCATTCCATAATGTACATTGCTCTTCTTGTTCAGCCTTTTCCACCATTTCACCTTGTTGTCCTATCGGAACATTTTCACCATCTTGTAGGACAGTGGGAGGATCATAAGCTAAAACATTGCCAGAAACATTTTGAGAATTTTTCTCCTGTTCAGTCTTTTGCAACTGTAGTCTGTATTCCTCCATGGCTAAATGCAGCAAGTTCACACTTCCATTCTCCATCATGTTGATTATGTTGTGCATACCAAAAGTCTGCTCTTCATCTATATCCTCATTTGCCTCCATTATCGCATTTGATTTGTCGTTCCCAAGCTCTTGTTCAAACATAACAAAAGCTAAAAGATTTGTTTCTTCCATTTACAAGCATCTCTTCTTTAGGTTGCTCTAGAACATAAGGGGTTGGTTGATCCTTCCTAATGGGTTCTTCACAAGGATGCCATTGTTCAATAAAGGGCTCTTAAACAGAAAGAGAGCTCCTAAAACTTGGGAAAGTAAATTTCCCAAGTTTCTCCACAGGTTGAGCTTGCTTAAGGATAGGTTCCTAAGTTGAAGCAAGATTTCTAAACCTTGGGGACTCAAATTTAGCAGGCTGAAGAGGTTCAGCTTGCTTGAAGCTTGGAAAGTTGGGCTTAGGAACTCCTTTATTAACAGGATTGTTCAATATTATAGGAAAAGCTGGGCTGAGACTAGGACTGGAAAGGTCCGCCTGTGTCTCATACCTTTGTGCTTGATAATCTAAATAAGCCCGACTACCTTGTACCTGAGCAGATAAGAATTTCATTTGCTCCTCTTTGGCTGCTATCTCTCTCTCAAGATCTTCTTCAAACTAACATCCCAACCCCTGCTGTTGTGAAATAAGCTTTTTATGTTTCTTGACATTGACCAACATGCCATGCATGTAGGAGAACACCTTACTGACATCATTAATCTGCATATGTTCAAACTTCTGGCTCAAAGCCCACAACACATGGTCAAATTGTTGGAGTAGGTCCATTATAGCTTGGCAAGGATGCTTTAGAGGCTGATTATGCAAATAATCATGCTGGTTAACATCAAAAACCACCTCTTGGGGTTGATTTTGATTATATAATAGTTGACATAAAGGTTGACCAGGAGTGGGAGGGTGGGAAACATGATGAAAATACGGGTAATCTGCTGATATCGGGTTATTTGACATAAAAACAACAGGTTGTTCTACATAGTATGGCTGATGGGAGGACATACACACATGACTCTTATGGAATGGAGGTGGCAAGTCACTATATTGCTGATAACTAATCATTGTAGAGATAAGACATGAGGAATAACAAGCCTAAAGATCAAACCTTATTAATTGTAGACACCTGGGCTGCTGGAACCAGTTGTTATGGAGTTGGAGTCGCCATGATATGCTGATATTTTATCTCTGAAAGGCCTGAAATTTACTAGTTGCATATCAAAAACCAGTAGTAGACATATAATTTCCAAACTGTTTGTTCGACAGTCCCACCGAGCATGCCAGAAACTGTCATCACCTAAAGTTGCACCCTTGTTGAACCCGATGTTGAACACCTCAGTGTAACATGGGAAGACCTCTAAAGATGTGGGTTTCTTGTAAGCAGAGGTCAACCTACGAAGAAGGTCGGCTTCCTTGTTGGGTCATCACCTAAAACTACAATTCTTTGAAAGGAAAGGGAGAAGGAGTACATAAATTGAAACTAAACTAAGGTGATACACCGAACTGATAAGAACAATGAGATACTCAATTTACACTTGAAAACTGATGATAGATATGGGACTGCATGACAAGATCCTGTGGATTATGCATACAAACAGGTTCGACATACACACACTTTCAAGAAGGAAAAATAGACTTTCACAAATTAAAAAGTCATGTGCAATTGAGTAAACATAGTTTGTAACCTACATGATACCACTTTTGCAAAGAAAGGCATGCTAACATGAAATAAAGCTATAAGGAAAAGAAATATTTCACTAAGTAGCTTGATGAATCACTTAATAATGTACAATACTTGACAAGAATCAGAAGGCAAAAAATGAGCCATCAATGGTAATCAAAGTGAATTTTATATAACATGTTCCAAAATGAGTTACATAATTCTGTTAATCCGAGAGAGGATTGTAGAAGTCATTGCCTTCAGAAAAGCATTTGGAGAACTCGTTTACAAGAAGGCAAAAATGCCTTATATACAAAAGTAAGATCGGCCCCTTAGGGCTTACAAAATATCTGTCCTTAGGATAGATCTTTCCATTAGATCTTTTTATGGAGTTAATGTTGTCTTCGATTGTGTCCCTACTGTCCATGTCGGTGTGAAAGATTGCCTTCAGGGGAAGCCTTCTTGATCTTTCTGCAACCACCGCATTCACTTCTTCTCCTCATTTCGATCTTTGAATCTTCCCAACCGAGCTGCATTGAATACCCTTGAGCCTAGAACAGATACACGTCGCCTTTCATTTTGTTGATCTTCCTCATCCTGGTGAGACTGCCACGACCTGCTTTTATCTTTCTCTGATTGGTTGAGCCTACTCCACGTAGATTCTTCGGGCAGTCAAAAGCTCCTTCTATAAAATTGCATGTCGGTGAGACACTAATCGTGTCTCCCCGATGCGATTATATCTTTCTGTAACCATCGGCATAACATGGAACTGTCGATGGGAGCTCTTAGTGAGCCCAAAAGTCATGGTGATATTGCTTTACCTCACTGAGATTACTCTCAGCGAGCTCCTTTATGTCGGCGAGACTTCCTTTGTTTTCTTCTCGAGCTCACTTTGTATCAGCAAGACCCTCTCTATTTTCCGAGACCCTATGCCAAAAGCCAAATCCTTTGGCGAGCTCTTTCGAGGGAACATCTTTATATCAGCAAGACCTTTTGCCAGATGTTGGGGATGGCATTTCGGCAGGGCCTCTGTAGAAAGAAAAAAGAACATATCAGGCCCCTTTTATCTTGGTGGCCACAGGACACGCCATCCGTAGAGATCGCGACGATATCTCCATCCACTTCGGTATGTCCTCACGATTTAGGCTCACGGAATCCGTGGAAGAGACTTTCCATTCCCAGTGTTGGGATGACCTCATGGCGTGAAGCTTCAACTCTTGGCGAGCCTTTGTTGCTCGGTGAACGATGGCTGTAAACCAAGCCTCTTTACCGAAACTCCCTTATCTTTAGCGATGATTTACTTTTCTTGATCGGCCGGGAACGCCCGTTGGTTTGAGACGCCATGGCGATCGCTTATCTTTGGAAAACGCCACGACATTTCGGAGACGGCTTTGCTTTCGCCAAGACCTTATGGGCAAATTTCTATTCGCCACAGACACCTTGTTTCGCCGACTTGACCATCCGGCGGTGGGGCGTTACCGGAATACAACCCTCGGCTGACCCCTTTTTGGAACTTTCTTTGGTTGCTTGACCTTCATCCCTTGTAGCAGACTTGACCTATCTTTGAAGGAAATATCTTCTGAGCTCCATTTCTTTTGGTGGGGTCCCCTTTTATCGGCGAGATAATTCCTAATTGTCGAGACCTTGTGGCGATGAAATCCTGCTTTGTCGATGCCGCTTCCTTCATTGAAACTCTGATGGATCGGCAAGACTTATGCCGATATTACCTTATGTCGGCATATTTCACTTCCTGAACATCGGCCCGAACCTTCGTTGGAAGCTCATTTTTTAGGGGCATATCGCGAATGGGGATGGAACATCACATCGAAACTTCCTTCCTTTACCCAGCCGCCTCATGAGCGATTGTCGGTGAGACGGCATTGTCTTTACTGGTGAGACCTCATGAAACCCGCTTATCTGTAGAAGGCATCCTTTGATGAAACCGCTTTCGCCCGAGAGACTTCGCTAAGCGACTTCATTTCCCTAGGCAGAACACCTCCGGATTCCGAGACATCGCCATGTCCGTGAAAACATTACCTCAGCGGTAGGAAACCTGGCGAGGAAAACCGGAGACCTCGCTTTCAACCGGTGAGACGATGCAGCGAAGGCACTAATACTGCGAGAGCCCATCGCTTTCGGCGAGAGTCCCTTGTTTGTGCAGCGAGGATCCCGCCCGAGAAAAAAGAGGAAAAACCACATATTAGAGCCCCTTTATCCTTTAATTGAGACCATAAGCGGTCGAGCGAGACAACATCATGCGAAGGCGCTTTGCTTTGGCGAGGGCTTATTTCAATCGGCATAACCTTTCTTTATCGCCGAGACATCCTAGCGAACTCAATCTCCTGTGCTGATAGCCTTTAGAGTCGGGGAGACCTTTTGACTTTGGCGAGACCCTACAATGAAGCTCGCCTGCTTTGCCGACGCCACCTCCCTTCGGCGAGACCCTAAGAAGTCGCTGAGACTCTATCTCAAGGGAAATAATTTTTGCCGATATGCATATCCTTTTGTTGTCGGGACGATGATTGATGTCTTGCTGATAGGAACCTGTAGGTGAATTCCACTCGTCGTGACATTCTTGGGGTCTTGCCGATAGGCAACACAGACAAATATTTAACCAAATGCACTATGGGTCGGGGAGACCCAAATAATTTCATGCCAATAGGATCCCTAATATGTAGCATTTAGACTTGATGAAACCACTGCTAGTCGGCAAGACATCTGGAAGGTCTTGCTGACTTTCTCCTTAAAGGAAAATTGTATCAAATTGATTAAGGCATGCTTTTAAATTGAGCTCCTTATGAAATGTCATCAGATGCATGAATTTTCCCCCTATACGAATGCTCCATTTGGCCTTCTCGAACCTCTGTCACATGATTATCCTACTTGATTGAGCTCGTGGGTGAATATTGGGTAATAGTTCTATAAGTGGGTGAATATTGGGTAATAGTTCTATAAGGGAAGCAGTAAAACATAGTCATAAGCATAATTCTAGAACCTGGATCATGAACTCACAAAAAACTAAATAATAAGGATGTGGGTCCCACTAGCCATGCCAAAATGAATACAAGAAAATGAAATAAGGTAATAAACATAAAAATAAAAAAATAGATAATACATTTTACCTTAAATCACCTTGATCTTCAAATAGAGTTGTAATGGAGTGCACCCTTGCTCTAAATGATATGCTCTCTCAAATACTTGAATGCTATGAAATGGAATGTGGATATCTCTTCAAACTAGCATAACCTTGGTATAGTTGGAGAATTTTTATAGGAAATCGACAACATGAACTTACTAGTAAATGTGTTGATGAAGATGGAGGGTGAAGGATTTTATTTATAGATTCTTGGTATGAGGAATGGAGGGCTAAGATGCAATTAAAGGATCAAGGGCTCATAATTGATGGGAGATGCCAAGAAAGAGGGATTAGACTAGTGTCAAGAGGAGGCTTATTGGAAAGGGTGGCTAATGATGGGGGTTGGATAAAGGAAAGTAAGAATTTAGTAGGATTTCTAAAAGAGGCAAGATTTGACTTTTTTGCCTCCTCCAAGGAGGTGGGAAATTTAAAATTGGGATTTATTGGAAAGAGAGATTTCCTTGTGCTTGGAAATTTCTCAAAGCACCATTTTTCATAAGTAGAATTATGAGAGATGAGGTGGAGAATATTAGGAGGATTGTGCATGCTTATACATATGAGGGGAAAGGACACTTGTCACATGATGACAAATTTGGGGATTATTAAATTAGGGAAAATGGTAATGAGGAATTAAGGAGGATTGATTAATTAATTAGGATATAAGAATTATTGAGTAGGGGCTATGATTGAGTTAATTAAATTAATAAATGTTAGAAGAAAAGAGGAAATATCATTAATTAAATATACTTTAATTAATTACAATAATGAAGAATAGTTAACTAAATAATAAATTATTTAATTAATTATAGGAATATGAAAAGAAGGTGAATTGTGGGAAATAATTAATTTAAAATCTATTTATTTAATTATATTTAATTGAAAGTCAGTTTTGGGGTGTCTACACACGCTTATTTTCTATCCCATCAAACTTTAAGGATCCTCAAGTGGAATATATATTCTTCAAGGAGGCGTTCAGACTTCACAAACTATCCTAGAATATAGTTAGTGATAGGGACAATAGATTCTTGAAGTTATTTCAGGTAAGAATTATTTCATTGGGCATAAACATATCTCACCCCTAACACAAGTTATCATGGGCCCAAATATATTGGAAAATATAAATTGTAAATAAATGGATTGAGGGGTACTTGAGAAACTATATTTCAAACCAATAGTTAGCATGGGTCAAGTGGTTACACTTGACAGAGTACTTCTATAATACATCTTTTCATTTGTCTATTAATACACCCTCTTTCAAAGCTTTATATGGATATGATACTCTATATTTTGTTGGTATAATAGTCAAAAAAATAGGGTACAAATAGTTGATGATTTAATTAATTAAATTCAAGGTATATTGAGGTCACTCAAAGATAATCTACAAAGAGCTAAATAGCAATATAAGTTTTATGCATACCAAAATGGTACAAAGGTCTTTTGAGGTTGGCAACATGGTCTATTTGAGGTTGAAAATCCTTATAGGCTATCCTCCCTCAAAAGAACTAGAGCTAAGAAACTCAAACCAATATTTTATGGACCCTACAATATTATAAGTAGGGTAGGTAATGTGGCCTATGTAAATTAGAGCTTCTAGAAATCAATAGGACCCACAACATATTCCACATATCTTGTTTGAAAAGATCTCTTGGTCAACATATTATATCTTCAGTATACCTACCAACCTTATATACAGTGGGGGTGATTAGTTTGGTTCGAAGAGATGGAGATAGGGATAGAAAAATCAGGAGGAAGTATCCGCAATATTTGCAAAGTTCAGCTGAAAGAACTATCTATTCAGGGGTTACATTGGAGGATTATAATTGGAGATCCCTAGTTCTGTTTTTGGGAAGCTGCATGGGAGGGGTGATTTTATTTATGTCCCTTTAAATAAGTTCGACAAATCAAGTATTCCCTTCTCTGCGATGCAGTTCCAGCTAATCAATTTCTCCCTTGCATTCCCAATATTCCTATATTTAGGTATTTTGTTTAGCTCTATATGTTTTATCAAGATTTCAAGTGTCTCCCTACTACCATGCCTTTTCCTGAATCCCCATCAATGGTATATGTCATGTGGTATCCCTAACCCCTGAACTTTAACATTCCCACCTTTTTATACAATTGACTTCACCTACCTCCCTGCATGATCACATGATGTCATTAATACCATATTTGATTGCATAATTTCTCTAGAGGTAATCTTTCCGTTTGAACAAACATTATTAATATTTTATTTAGCAGATTAATTGGTACTTGCAATGTGAGTGGTGAAATATGATGATGTTTTATTTATTACAATGGTTGTAACCTAGGAACCCCCTAGGTAAACATGAATCCCAAATATTGTTTTGAGGGGAACTCTTTTGATAACATATTTAAGTATTATAAAATTTTATTTATGAGGGTGATTCATTTTTTCTATCATCAAAACCTTTGTATCTATTTCGTATATCATGTGTTGTTCAAAGTGTTAGACTTGAGGATGAAAACCTTCATATATGTAGCATACCAAAGGATATAAACCCTTTAGTTTACAAGACCAATGATGAAAGCCCTTGGATCCAATAAGGTGACCTCATCTAGTGGTTGAGAAGTGAATCCATTGTTATGGATTTAATTTTTATTACATCTAGTAGTTTGACAGACTATTGTTAGTAAATAATCAATAAATTTTAGAGTTTTTGTTGTTGTAGGCATTGTACTAGCTATTGTAGTGGCATTATACTAGCTATTGTACTAGCTATTATAGTGCCTGAGAGATTCATAAAGATTCTTATTAAATTCTTCATAGTTTGAGTTATGCATATTTTATGAACTTGTGATTAATCGTGTTCTTTTTTGTATTTTGTGGTGTGATATAAAAAATTGAAAGTAAATCATTACGGTTAAATAGTAGGTTTTTAAATAATTTTTGGGTTTGTCAATTTTACTTAAAAATATTAAAAACCCTAAATGATATAATATCATAATAACCTTAGGGTTATTACAGTTTGTGTGATGTGTTTTATACATGACTAATCAATGTGTGTGTGTGTGTTGCCATATTCTCCTTGTTTCATGTGAGTGTGACGTATACCCATACAAATATCCCCTAAGATAATGGGGTGGGCTTGAGGGTTTGACATGGTTGGGTGTCATTGAACCACCATTGGGGACTTGTAAATCCTTTGGAGTAGCTCAATATTACATGCAATTTGGAGTCTCATCTCTTTTTTGTAAATTCTTATTTAAGCAATTTTATAGAAAATGCATAATTCAAAATGTTGGTGTCCTTTTATTTAACATCATAATTATTATTTAATTTTTCATGGTTGATGAATGTAATTCATCTATATAAGTGGTAAAGGCTTAATTATTAATTTTGGCACATCTCAATGTTGATTTCATGGTATTTTGGATGAATTTTATCATGTATTTGTTGATTGGTTTTAGAATGGATCTTAGAGAACTTAATTCCTCATTTGGGTTAAACTAACATGCATCTTTACTAGATGAATAGCATGTCTTGTTTTGATCTAGGAAATGAATTGGTTTTGGTTATATTTGAAAATGATATCCCTAGGGTGGTTGTGTCCCTAGTATTCCTACATTCTCAATCATATATAATTATTCCTATATTTATAAATCTAGTTATGATTTTTTGTTGAAGTCATGCTAGACCATTCTAATTGCTACTACCCCTAACTTTGGTTATAATATGTATCTTAATTATTGGACAATCATTAAATCATGCCTTGATAATATATCTTATCTCGTTGATGTGTCTGTTTTATCCATATATCTGTCTTTTGTTTGTATGTATAATTATTCTTTAGTATTATGTCTTGATTAATTGAAGGTTCAAATGTGAACCTAAACTTATTTAGTTCTTCAGGTTTTAGTTTGGGAACTAATTTGATAGATATAAAATCTGTGAAAAAGTATAAGAAATTCTTAATGTTTGTTTAGATCTTTAAGTTCTTGCATCTCATGTAATAAATTATTCTCTTGCCGATGGTCTGTAATATACTGATTCTGTTGTTCTCTGTTCATTTTAGCTTTCTCAGTACTTTTCAGTATCTTGGTGCCTATGTTATCATAATTGCATTTGTCAAATAATGGTTACTTTCTAATTAACTAAAATATTTTTTAGATTGGGTTGTTGCCCTCGTTCATTGATCTCTTCCTAATAAATGCTTTGTTTAAGTTTTCATACCCAGCATAATTATTCCACTTTTGCATTATGATCATGTCTTGCAACAGATCTTGCATTCAAGTTTTAAGTTCAAATTGGTTGAGACCTCTTATATTAGTTCGTATGTGTTAGTGTCAATTTGAATATTTAGTTGAGGTGATAGGTGGGTGAGAAGAAATTCTCAGTCAAGTGCTCAATATTCATGGTTGAGGAGGCTCTACTATCTTGTTTAGTCATCATAGTGACTTTTCCCATGCTTCATGAAGTCTTCCACATGTGCTTCTATGTTTGGTGTATTGGTAATGGTAGTCTTACGTGTCTTTTTACTTGGCCATGACACCTTGTTCGTTTGTTGGTGCATAATGGGACATGTGAATCTAACATTTGTAACATGAAAAAATTATTCATCAAGTGTCATTTTAATTAATGTATTGA
>VDFB02185444.1:0-33544 GCA_007258455.2 Sequoia sempervirens
ACCTATTTAGGGACACCTTTCTTCAAAGGAAAAAATGAAGCTTACTATTGGGACAAGGTAATTGATAGGCTCAAGTCAAGAATCCTACTATGGAAAGCTAGGTGGTTATCTCTATCTGGAAGAATTATTTTAATCAAATCAATTTTATCATCAATTCCAAACTATTTTCTGGTTGTCCTCAAATCTCCATCATCTATAATCTTTGAAATTGAAAAGATAATAATATCTTTTCTTTGGAAAGGTAATATCAATGAGCAGAAAAAGGTGCCTCTAATTTCTTTAGAAGGTTTAGCAAAAGGAAAGAAGTAAGGGGGGGCAGGAATTCAAAACATCTCATGGAGAAACAAAGCAGTTGGAGCTAAATTAACATGGAAAATGTACTCCAATCCAAATGCTAAATGGACTAAAATATTGCAATCCAAGTAACTAGACAATGAAAATCCAACAAGAATCCTAACAATGGCTGATCCTCCAAAGGGATCTGCCATTTGGAATTTCATTCTCAATAGCAAGAATCTCATTACTAAGTTTTCATCTTGGGAGGTAAATGATGGTCAAAGTGTAAAATTCTAGTTAGATTCATGGAATGCAAAACATCCATTAGTAGAAAGTCAGGATCTTCACGAGATAAGAACAATTCTATCTAAATATTGGGGTGAAAAATTGGTAGACTATGTGCAGTCCTCAAATTCTTTAACTGGGAAAGTAGTGTGGAGAAAACCTTCAAATAGTCTTCCTAATCCCTAGCAGACTGATCTCTTTTGTACTATGTTGAAGGAAAGAATAGTTTACCTGTTAGCAAAACTAGATAAAATAATATGGGTAGCCTCAAAGGTAGGGACATATTCAGTAAAGGAAGGCTATACAGTCTTAAGACAATCTAAACATAACTCGCAACCTCAATGAGCTTTTTCTTTCTACTGGAATAATAAATTTTTACCAAAGGCAAGCAGTTTTGCTTGGCTTTCCATTCAAAAAATAATTCTCACAAGTGACCCTCTAGTGAAATTGAAGATTGCGGATCCATTTAAATGTCCATTATGTGAAGAAGAGTTAGAAATAATAGACCATTTGCTCTTACAATGCAAATTTTCCTATCAATGTTGGAATTTATTAAAAATAAGTTAGAGCTCTTTCATCCCCTTGCAAATACGCTCTGGGATCTTTTTCAAAGCTGGCCACTATTATACCAATCCTCATTTTTTGCATGTATTTGGTATATAAATTCTAGTGTTGGTTGTATGGAACATTTGGTGGGAGTGAAATTTGAGAATTTTCAGGAAAATTAAATCTCTAGTTGAGTTGACAATAATGAAAATTGAAAAGGAAATTTCAGAAGGGGTTAATTCATGTGTTCAAAAAGAGAAAATGACTAACTCTTTGTTCACAAATTGGGACATTTCTATTTTGATGAATTGGAAGGGTATCAAGTTACCTTTTGATGGCAGTCTACTCAAAAGCAGTATTTCGAAAGTTGACAAATCATTAGTTAAATGGCCCCCACCTGCAGAGGACTTTGTAAAATTAAACTTTGATAGTGCATCTAGAGGCAACTCAGGAGTTTCAGGAGTAGGCATTTGTATCAAAAATTCGTCAAGGAAAGTGTTGGAAACTTCTTCAATCCATTTAAAAAAAGGCACAAATAATAGTGCAGGAGCACAAGCATTATTATTGGGTTTGGAATTAGCAGTCCAAATGAGATTTTCAAATCTCCATATAGAAGGGGACTCAATGATAATCATTAATGCATGTAGATAAAGAAAAAATCATAATTGGAATTTAAGTTATATATTGTATAAAGTATGGGCATTGATAGATAAGTTCAAGGCTTCCATTATTTCTCATACCTATAGAGAAGGCAATAAGGCAGCATATTTTCTTGCAAGCTTGGGTAGTGATGCTACAGAGGTTAGGGTTATTCATGACACAAGCCAGTTAAATGTCTTCCCACAATTGATTGAACTCATAAATCAAGATGCTAGGGATGCATAATTAAATATCTAAAATGTTAGCTAATTGCTTGGCCAAAGCTATGTTCAAAAAAGAGGAAGTATGCCAAAATCTACTAAGGGTGCATAATTAAATATCCAAAATTCTAACTAATTGATTTTCCAAACTACATTAAAAAAAAGGTGAAGTCTGCCAAAGTTCACTAGCTCCACATGCTTAATAAGGTTTGTGATTTTGTAGGCCTAAGAGCATTCAAAAAAATTCTTTTATCACATGTTCTTTTAGCGCCTTGAAGCAAGTTTTAAACCAGATCATGATGAGTTCATTCAAGCATGTTAACAAAACACTTAAGCTTTCATCATTACTAGAATAGGCCGAGCTAAGAAAATAGTCCCATTTAGCGCATTTCCATGCACGAAAATACGGAACGGGGACTCCAACTTGCCACCATCTATTTTCCTCTAACATCATTTTCTGTGTTTGTAGGGTTTAGTACTTAAGCATGCCTAACTCCTTACATTTGTATGTGATTATGGAAAGGTGATGTTATCTGATAAAAGCTAAAAAGAATTCATTAAATGGATTTGACAATTAAATCTTTTCCAAAATCACAATGCAAGTTTTAAAGTGTGCCATATCTCATCGATATCATGTGCATTAAAGACTCAAGTTTTGCATCATGCCCTTAAATCCAGTTTCTTCTTTGTCATTCTGCAAAGCTAATTCTACTTGACTTGTTTGTGATGAGTTTGGAGCTAAATTTCTTCTATCTGCCTTGTTCGTGGTTAGATTGGATCTTTGTGGGTTCTTCTTGCTTTTCTGGAGAGAAGCTCGCATGATTGAACTGCAGTTTACAGGATGGAACATAATGGACACTGTGTGAAGGTTGTAAATAGTTCAGAGTTTCACTCGAGAAATTATAGAATGGTGGTGCTGGTTCGACCATGGGAGTTCCTGATTTTTGATTGCATAGAAGAGGATCATCTGTATCAGGTGTTTAAGGTAAAGTGTTCAACAATCCTGAATTGCATCAAAACTTTGATTGGTGAAGAGGTCTTGCACACTGGTTCACAATGAGTAATTTTTCCTACCAATATTCTTTCCATTTTCCTATCTAATGCGGTGGACTTACTTCATAATTTTAAATTCCTTCAGTCTATTTCTAACAAATTTGTGAAGGTAGAATACTTGCAAGAAGATGCTCTATTACAAAGTGTTCAAGGTTATGACTTAACACATGGTGAAGGCTTCATAGGCGGGCTCTTTCCCAGGCACTATCTCTGCCATAAGTAATGTTACCTTGACATCTACGAGTCCTTCAAGCTCTCTTTACTCAAGGGTTCGTCTGCATATTTGTATCAAGCTTTGGGCAAGTATCATTTTGATTTGGATAAGGAGGAGATTACCAATTTCAAGAGAAAATATCATGCTCTCTTTTCTATTGTCTCACGAATGTTTTCAAGGGCAACAACAGAATGTTGTTATGCCAAACCATCAAACCAACAAGGTCAATATGCTCATTCCAGATATAAACATTTTAGTTCACTTTCAAGCTTAGGCAACAAGTCAAATTCAAATGTTAGTAGTTGAAGGCCACAGAGAGAACTCGGTCAATGTGGGTGGTAGGGGAATTTAAATAGTCATACATGCAATTTTTTGTTATGGGTATATGACAGTCTATACAAAGTATGTAGCTGGGGTAATAGGGTCTATTTTGAAAAGTTCTGATCAGATCAATTTTGCTTATGATAATTAAAAATCTCGGTTGGTTGGTTGGTTGTAATTTTGACCGGTTCTTGCTTTAATGACTTTGTCAAACTATGCTATGGGTCCCTATTAATGAGATAATTTATAAGAAGATTTGTATCTAATCGAGCTACAACCAGAGGTTTTCTTCCTGGTTCTTTCCTACTAGTATGCTCTTTTGAACCAGGTTTTGTATTATTTATTTATATATATTTAATAAATTATAGTGGCTTGCCACTTTTGTCAAAAAAATAAAATAAATTTTCATATTTTAATCTTAAAACTATATTAAATATGACATATATATTAAATCATATGCAACGTAAAATGGTTAAATGATATGAAAATAGAACAGAAATGGAATGCAAGAATGGTTATGAAGGTGCATGAAATAGGATAGAATATGGCATAAAATGGAACATTAATAGCTCTCATCAACCGTTATAGTTTGTCCTTTTGGAAAAGGACAAAATTGCTAGGCATCCCACTTTGGAATCTTCTACAATGAGGTTGTTGGGTCAAAATAGGGTGTTGTAAGAGCATCTATGACATGTATGACAGTTATCATAAGATGTTATGATAGTATGATAGATTCCCTATGATAGAATATGTTATTCTTGGACCCCAGGCACCCATGCATGAGAGATGCCTTATGACAGCTGTAAGAGCATCTGTAAGAGGTTATTTTTGGTATATTTGACCATTTCAAGGAGGGAAGCATGGGTTTTTCTAGGTGGTATTGTTGCCTATTGTTTGGTGAAACCATGGTGGTTTTCATCCTCACAAATCTCTATAACTTGGGGCCTTGAGCTAGAGTTATTCAATTCAGTTTCAAGTTTGTAGGGTAATAAGGTGCTACTGGATTTTACAGAGTTTGATAAGAGAATTCTATTGATGCATGTAATATTTTAGATTATCAGTAATATACTTGCCTCTCTTTATGTGGTGGATTTTTTTCCCTTAGGGGTTTCTCCGCGTAAATCTGTTGTTGCATGTGGTATGATTCTTCTATCTCTCTCTCATTCTTTCTTCACACTAAGGCTAAAGGTTAATCTACATATTTCAGATTTGCATATGCTTATTTAAGTTCATATTGCAAGATTTCTTCACCTTGATAATCAATGCTCTTCGGGGTCTGATCACTCATGTCTTCTCATCTTCTAACATCTCTACACAATACGTCTCCCTTTGTGAGAAGGAGGTATGTGCTGCTTCAAAGCATAAGATTGCATTATTCGCTATGTTTTTTGAATACAAAGATTCATACAAGATCTTCATATTTTCCCCATGCTTAGTTCATAATATCAGATGAGACCAATTGAGCGCTAGATATCCGCCAAGCTTTGCTATAAAGTCCCTTGAAAGGCACATCCCGAATACCAGGGGGATGTCTATCACAACTACTTCTTGCATGACCATTTGGCTTAGACATGAGAAGAGGGTCAAAGATAGATCCTTGATGTGGTCGACAGTCCTGTCTAATTGTATGATTCCTTTCTCAAGAGGCTCATACTTGAGTTTTAGGGCATCGACCACTTGTTTAGGCATGACCATAGTACTAGCTCTCAAAGCAATCATGTTATTGTGTAAAAGCTTATCTCCCACAATAAATGTTAAAAAGAAAGGCGTGGGATTTGGCTTGCTTACCTCTTTCACCTTTGCATTGTTTGCGACATTCACATAAGCCGCAACTCTTGAAGGTTGGGGATCCAACACGGGCTCTTTTTCTTTGACTTGATTACGTGGCAAAATTGCATCCATCTGTGGTACTTGTTCTTCCTTCTTTAACACTTCCTGGAGAAACATCTTTTGTTCAGGAATGGATATTACATCCCATAGAGATACATTAGAAGGAACCTTCTTTAATTGTTCAACCACATTGAGCATTCTGACTAGCAAAGCCTTAGGTTTGAGCGGTGATATCTCTCTCATCTTCGGAAGTACTCGATCTGATGTGGGTGGACTTGGTACTTTGTCTACCTCCTTCTCTAGCAATGGAAAAACTTGCGACTGTTGAGTGGATCGAGCCTGCAAACCTTGCTTTTCTTGTGGCTATAGTTGACATGGTTGTAGACGCTATAGAGCTTGCTACATGTATTCTCTAGTGATCCTTCTTTTAGACCTCGTGTTGTAGTCTGACTATACTTGTGGGGAACTAGTTGTCGAAGCATCATTTGCAAATATTGTGTCTTCTTCCATCCATGAGAAAAGTGCTTGGTCCGATGTAATATCTAGCTCTTGTTCTAAAGACATTCCTTGTGTTTATGCTCTGAAGTAGGCATTCTCCATTTTAGGAGACTAATATTCTTTTGTACTTGAGAATACACCCTTGCTTCTTTGTTCTGCTATCTTCTGCTGCAAATTTCCCCTCAAACAATTCTGGGGCATATGACTATCATTACACGGGAAGCACCATGAATTCTCATCTTCTGCTAGGTTGTTCTGGCCTAGGACTAAATCTTTCCTTGAACTATTCTAAATAGCTTGAAGTGGCATGGTAACCGAGACTATCTAGTTTGTGGGTGTTGGTTGTTGACCTCCTCCTCTCGAGGTTCCTTGGTACACATTTTGTTGATAAGATGGCCTTCCTTCTTGATAGGTCTGTGTGGCTTGCTTTGGAGGTGCTGCTTTTTGTCAGATGAGGACTAGCTCATTAGTGAAAGATGACATGAGATTCTTCATATCATTGATGTTCGCTACTAGTGAAGAGGATCCCAATGTGCTTGGTTGCGCACCAATGTATACGTACACGGATGGTGATATATTCAATGTAGTTGCTTGTGGAGCAAAAGTGCTTGTAGTAATTTCTTCCTGAGAGCCACTAGAGATTTCTGCAAACATGGGCATCAACGGATGTGGTGGAAGCTTCCCATCATTGATCAAACTATTTTCTACACGCATAGCCAGATCGTATGCGTTAGGCAGAATATCTCCTCCTATAAAGGTTACCATGATTACGATATCCAAATTGAAATATTTTAGATCAAACATGAATGCTATTATGGCCAGAGCCTTGGCAGTCACAAGAATTTTTTACTAGGTTTTATGAAACCTGGTATTGAAGTCACTCATGGCCTTTTGTGGGGCCCTTTTTATGGTGATTAATTGATGCAACAATGAGGAGTGATCTCCCTTTTCGGAGAAATTCCTGAACAACTTCTCTTCAAGCTAATCCCAAGAGCGGATAGAACCGGAGGCTAGAGACCTATACCAATCTTGGGCTTTTCCCTTGAAAGATGCGACCAATAACCTAAGAGAAATATTTTCTTCTGCTATGTTTATGTACTCTGCATACCTTCACTATATCTTGGAGATATTTGGAGGTGTTTTGAAATCCTCCTCGAAAAACTTTGGGATGGCTTTGAGGGCATTGGTAGGTATGGCAAGCCATACATCTAGGGCCGTAGGTAGTTGTAGCAGACTACTGCTATCCCAGGTTACAAAATTTCTAGGAGCAGAAACACCTAGATGGGCCATTGCAAATAGATTCCTATAGATAGGGTATACTGGTATTCTGATTTGAAAAGTTCAACCTCCTAGTGGGGTAGATAAATCTCTAGATCTTGGGCTAACACTTATTGTCCTGTTGCTCCTTACAAGTGATACAAAACCTATAAGTCTTCTTCTCCTTGATACCGAGGCAGGTAATTGGGAGTACTGAAAAAATGGCCTCTTGAAGACACTCTTGTTTGGATTTTGGGCATGAAATTTCTAGCCTCTTTTCTTAGTCTAATTTAAGAAATATTTCTGACTTCTAATCAAACGTTAGAAAAACTTTAGTCCTATTGGGCGTTCTAGAAAAAAACTATTGATCATCAAAGCTTGCACCTCTCCAACAACCTTATGGGAAATTTAGCAAGTGGGGGACCAATTTGCACCTCACTGAATAACCTCTAGGATTTTTTTAAAAAATTGACTCTTCTTTGTGTTGGGGGAAAAGGTAGAAGGAAATGAAAATAAAACATAAAAATGGTGATGCGCCAAAGCTTTTACAACATTTCAAACCTCAACTTATTCCTTATAACTAATATAATAGACACAGAATGCCACAAACCCTTCATTGTTGGGAAGATAACGAGCAACAAAGGCTTAGTGAAAGCACAATGCAGTCTTTCAAATCTCCCCTTGGGAAGCACCCATTAAGGTTCAATTAGACATAAGAAAACTCTATAGATTAACAGAAATATCCAAAAAATTACAGAACCTTTTCTCCCTTTATGACATAATATGGGAAATGACAAATTTTTATAGAAAATGAAAAAGTGCAACATACATAATCAAATTTCCAAAAGCTGTCATTCAACATAGAAGCTTAACAACATGGAAATCAGCTACTTGAACTATTAAAATAAGCTCAACACAATGTTTTTAACATGAATGAAACATAAAGAAGATATTTGATAAAGGCCATAACATGCATAGTTTAAAAGATTTCCCTTAAATATATCGAACTTCAATATCATATGAACTAAAAAACAAAGGTCAGATGCCAATTCGATGATAGTTTAAGGTAAAATATAACATGCCAAAGAATAGCAGTATTTTGTAAAAAATTATACTTCTGAAAACATAATATTCCCTACTAGATCTATCTCCTTTGAAAAGATTTTCAAAGTAATTTTTCTAACTTTTTTGCTCATGCTACCAACCCCTATTTATAACTAGAAGAAGAGAACACCACCACCAACATTCTAAAAGTAGAAACTGCCAAATGCCTTGTTCTGATAGCCCACAATCCAATCTTAGACCTTGATTAAATCACAACAATCTTCACTCATTAAGTCCCAACTACTTCATTAATGGCTTTTAGATATTTAGCGAAGACTGTTGTTAAAGAACAATTGGATTCAATCACAGCCTGGAAAATTTTGATTGATCAACCAAAAAGGTCAACGATGTCGACTTGAAGGTTCCACCCCAAAATCAAGACACCCAACACATTCCGACAAACTCCACCCGAAGAGATCACTCCGCAAAAATACAAATTTCCCAAAGAGAATAGATGATGTGTCGAGTGGGTGGGTATTCTCAAATTTATGAGATCGACTTTGAAGAAAATCCTTGCCAAGCTAACACGTGCCCCATATTGCACTTGATATAAAAAAGCCGCGCAACCACCATGTGGTGTGTTGCGCGCCTTTATAAACAATCTTTTCTTCTTTAAGCGCGAACCTATCTCGAAGCCGAAAAGGAGCAAGGGCTGAAAACCAAAAAGTTTAAAGGAAAAATTGCTTTATAGGATCCATTGATTGTGGAAGTAACATGTGATGTTTAACTACTAAAAATTTAGTTTAGCTTAATCACTATTACATTTATAAGCTAGATTAAATGTGAATAGATGCTACTAATTAAATTAATTTATTTTATAGGCATTGGTAAACATGGATTTTTTATGCATGTGTAACACATAACACCACCATCTACATGTCAAGCTTCTATATGTGTGAAACTTGGCAAGACCCATACCATAAGAATTATCTCTATACAAGTTAGACACTTGACACCGTATGGGTTTGGCATACCATTCCCATGGACCACTTCATTGTCTATTAACATATAAATAATGACATCATACATGCTATATAAAGGTAGAAATTATTAGAAGCAAATGACTATAAATCCAAAATTTCTTAGCAAATCAAAATGATGCATATTCCCTTATCTAGTCATGATAGCATACATTCCAAACCTTATTATTTTCCATTATTTATAACCTATTCTAGATATCAATAGGGTGCAATATTTATTATGTCTTTATGATGCTTCCTACACTTTAGACATACTACTTGCAACAATCCTATTTTCCATTACTGTAACTTCCTATAGTCTCATGATTTACCAAATAATATGTAGGGTCATCCTCTAGTTTCAGCCACGAATCAAATCATTGGTATTAAATTAAAGTTCATTCCATACAAACTGTCACTAACCCTCACCAGGTCAAGGTTTTAGTATTTTAGTGCCCTCGTTTTATTTTTTTCTAGTTGTGGATAAAGAAACAAATATACAAGTAGTCCTCATGGTAAAGTTTCCTCATGGCCCACTTGGATGAAAATAATAATCTATGCAATAATATCTAGCACTTTTGATGCTATAATCAATAACCACAAGATGATGCTATTGAAACAATGGAGTCGAGATTTATCCTCATCTTGGAGTGGCTTATAAATATTATTCCATGTAGCTTTTAGCTTGTGAATCAAAGCCTTAAAGGATTCATCTCATTAAGGCTATAAATAATAGCATCATATAAAAGCTATAATAAGCTCTCTCTATGAAAAAAGTAGAACTTACATAACTCCAAGTTGAGTCACTTGCTATGATAGCTATCAATTCACAATAATAAAGGTATATGACTTGCAAAAAATGAAAAATGAGAGTTTGAAAAGTTCCTACTAGTCCATATAGTCTAACTCCTCTAGCTCTAAGTTTAACAATTTTTAGATGAAACTAAAGAACACTAGTTTGGGTTACACCAGTGATTACACAAACAAGAAGGTACTATACTCTTCTTTCCATATTTTAGTGTTGGTGAAGTATCTATATATCACCCTACAACCAATAATAGAAATATGTTCACTTGTAAGACAAGTAGCTCTCTAGTTTGGTAAGGACTTTGTGTGCATTCTAGTAATATGATGTGCATCTACAAGTTCATTCCGATGAATGCAACTCCAAATAGAAAGAAACTCAAGGAGGTACACAAACTCATTGGCTATGCCTTAAGCCATAAGTACACCAAGCATGATGCATGTGTCACCATATGTAAGAGCACTCCACTATTTAAATACATAACTTGTGAAGAAAATTCACATAAATACACCCTTAAAGGAACACCTATACTTCACAATAATTCTTTGCATGACCATAATTCTAGAGAAATCACACATCTCATCCCATAGTGAAATATCATTTGAAGCATCCACACCAACTATGAATATGACCTTGATATGGTCATAATTGAACTTCCCACAACCATTTTTTATACGAAAATCGCATAGTTGAAGGGTATGGCCACACAAGAGATTGTATAGACATTAAAGCAACACTATAGGTGTTTGACCAAACTATATGGGGAAATATCACTTTCTCTTCATAATGTGCCTATAAGAATACATCCTCTTATGTTGGTCACAAATTAGGTACTAACACATCCATGCATCAACTGGCATCAAATTAGAGACTCATCACCTCTATGGCTCTACACTTATAGTAAGTCACGTTCACATTCATATTGGAAGCATTATGCTTATTCTTAGTATTGGATTGTGCACGAAGATCCTTGCCTTCACTTTAATATGATTGAGCTATTGGTACACAACACTAGACTCGTTCCACCTTAGACAACATCTAATAAAGCTACTTCGATTAGTTCATATCAAAGTTAGCATCTTCACAATTCTAGAAATTAAATTATGTAATTCACATTATGGAACATTGATAATATTATTTGAATTCTCAATGTTATCCATATGGGTTTCTATAATATCCTCTTACATAAAATAAGTGTGTACATTCCTCAAAAAGGCAACATGGGTACATCTACAACTTCTCATTTTAGCATTAGAATATAGGGATATACATCCCTTGACACCTGCATACATTCATAGATAAAAAACAATTTAGTAGAAAAAATACCAACATAACTAGAAAATCTAAAGAACTAGTGTAATGAGGACCATTGCTCTTGAAGGTTGAATGATTCAAGGATATTTTCCTCAATGCACAACACTAACACAATGACCATTAATATTTAAGAAAGGGTGAATGAACCAATCATAATCTTGTGTCTTAGCTCAAGAAAAAAAAAAAAATCATCCCACATGTCATTCACCTCTATGCTCCCATTATATCAAGATGTATCATGCACAAATGTACATCTCATAGTTATACACAACAATATGCAATTCAGTCATGTGTAGAGGTTCATAGTTGTGTTATGCAATGTCCTCACTATACACACCTTACAATTTCTCAATCTTAGGATTTATCTATGTGCAAGCCTCAACAAATTCTCTTACACTTGCACAAGCATCGTGCACATCGTACACTCTATACCTTTTTGCATTGTGCCCTACTACACATGCTTTGTTTGCAACTTTACGTTACAACATATGTATGTGACACATGGAACAACATGAACCACATGCTATGCTCCCATACACATATTCAAGCCCTACACCTTAGGGATTGAATCCATAAAATTTATATACTTGGTAATATATGGGTTTGAAATATATTATCATTTCCCATATATCACTCTATATATTCATGTATAAATATTTCATTATACATGATGTACAAAGGAAAAAAATGTTGAGAGCATAGGGAAATACCTCTGGAGTCTCTTAGAAAGTCAATTAGTTGTGCATTCCTATATCTAATCATGACAACTTGCATTCCCAACCTTATTCTTTATCATTATTTGCAACCTATTCCAATTATGAATAAAATAACATAATATTTGTAACACCCTTGTCAAGTATTTGTGATGTTTCTTACACTTTTGAAAAATTACTCAGGGTTATCTTATTTTCCATTAGCATAATCCTATAATCATATGCTTTACCAACTAATGTGCAAGGTGCCACTTAGTTTCAATCATGAATCAAATCATATATGCTATTATTGTTGGCACAATCACTATTGGTTTTCTAATATTCCCTAGATATATATTTATAATTTGGTCATCCATGCATTCAAGTCCTCCATCGAGCCTTTTATTCTCTTGTTACTTTTACACACACTAAAACTCCATAAATCCACAAAGATCAAATTTCTTTCATGCAAAATTGATTTTTAAGCCTCTAACTTAGATGATTTCAGGAATGCAAACCAAAATTTTACCTTTCAACTTGCTTAACAAATGAACATTATTAAAGAAGTAAGAATATTGTTAGAAATCATAAAACAAGGATTGCAACAAAGATAAAAGCACTCACATAACACCAAGAAGTTAACTTGGATCCCCATTAGGGGAAAAATTAGTTTTCGTATTGGAAAATTTCTGACTACCCAATGCAATTAATTTATAAGTAGTATAACAAGTGGATGTAGCAATAGTATCCCTCTACTCTCTTGCCCATGATACATAACTACAAACACTTAAAACTTGCTTCAAATTCTTCTCATTACAATCCTCTCACTCTTAGACATACTCCCAATCCCTATTTATAATTTTATGAAGATAGCAAGGCATTATCTAGCGTACAAAGATAATTTCTTGTTCACATTCCTATTTCTTAAATTCAATTTATTGCTCATATTATATCCTAATCCATATGAATAAATGAAATAAGTGAAACAAGTAATTTGGAAGGACCTCAAACATTGAATAAGGGATCCCCTATACCAACATAATTTAAAAAAGAAGGTGCCACAAATCTATTTGAAGAAGGATATGCTAAAATATCATATACTGAAGAATTGTGCAATATCTCATTGACATATATATATATATATATATTTGCTCATAATCATTAATATACCTAACTAGATGGTCTAATCAACTAATGATGGAATTCTAATAATGTAAAAGATCATGCACAACATGCCCAATAGATTAATACGTAGGTAAAGAAAAATATATTTTTATACTAAAATTAGGTAATAAATATGACAAGTAATTAACTTAATTCAAACTGTGACAAATCATATGACAAAATTTAAAAAACTACATAAAAAAGGAGCAAAAGTCATTAGTTGATTTTAATGGTTGATAGATAATTGTTCACTATTTTGATCATAACTTTTGACATGTAACTCATACTTGCTTATTCTGGGATGTGTTGTAAGTATAATGATAAAATTTGAACTAGGTCATTCTCAAATTTTGGTTGGAGTTAGATTTGTGAGTTCTAAGCGAATTAGATTAGATCCAGTAGTGTGGATTTGAACCTTGTGTGTGCAAAACAAACCTATTGATTGTGTACCCTTTGTACCCATAAACAATGATTTACATTGATCCTTAGTCCTACAAAACTAAGTTGGTAGTGTTTGTCACGCCCCGCCGTGCAAACCCCAATGGAACTAATAACAATGGAACAATTTTTTTTTTTAAAAGAATATAATAAACATACATAAGTATTCTAATATAACAATATATTATGAGGCACAACTAGTTCCAATGGGGTACACGAAGTGACATGACTACACTAACCCATAACAACGATAATAAGATAACAATAATTAATCTATTACGTAAATCTATTCATTCCCATTTCATCATTTGAATATCCATTAAACAATAACCATATTAATACCATATGCACATATGACAACGATAGATACTATAAAGATATGAAGCATTTATATTACCACAAAAATAACACAACTTAACACAACTATTACCAATGATTGCTCCCAAATAAATACATGGCCTGAATATACATTACATCCAAATGATAGTAAAATACAATTGACTGAAAATACATCTCAATAACTACATATACAAATTACACCAAGGTCATCCCAACACATGTGGGAGACAATACATCAATGAATACATTACATCAGAAGTATATACATCTATCAGGTACAAAGAATTACTGGATCATCAACATCCTCCAAAACCCTGCAATAAAAGATACATCTGCAACAGAAAGGGAAACCCAACGGGGTGCAAAGCACGTTCCACCCAACCACCCCCATGCTGAGAGTAGACAAGGAAGGGTCCCCGACCAAGCACGCCTAACAATAACAAAGACTAACTCCAAATAGACAACTTAACATCAAAAACCACTTAGAAAACTCACAGTGACAAATCCAAAGGCACAACAACACCACTTCAGAACATAACAACAAGTCATAATCACAACATCAATGAAACTCAAGACATAATATCAAAGACTACTTCCAACAATAACCAAAGACAAATCAATAAATCACTTAATCACAACAGACACAATATCACTTAACATCTACAATCACAAAGTCACTTAACAACTACAAACACAATATCACTTAACACGAGGTTACAATGCTTCCAAAGAACAAAGATCATGAACATCGCACAATAACTGATTAACTGTCGACATAGGAAGAGTGTCATGCATAAATTGCCATGAGTTACCCTGGCTCAACCTTCCTAGGCTATCGAACCCCCATCCTGGGTTACCCTGGCTTGCCTCTATCGGCCGCCAGACCCTCACGCAAAACTATGCGTCCCATCTCATCTCGAGCCTTATTATTCACTTGCTTCATGAGAGAGACATTCTTTATCTTATTAGTGTGAAAGATCCCCATTAATTCTTTTAGATTATCACTTAATTAAACTCTAGGTGAGTTACCCTGGTGCCCCTTTGTGTGCCGGACCCCCACAAAGAGCCACTCTCCTATCGACAACATACAAGATACAATACCACAATAGGTAACTAGACAATCATAACCTCTCCAATCCAAGGAGGAAACAAAACAAAGAAACTCACTCCGAACACTGGAGGAAAACAAATATGAAAACACACTCTTCCAAAGGGGGTGCAAATCTCATTACCCACTCCTACTTTCCAGGAGGCACAAATCCCCGTTCGTGGAAACCGGGTACAACATAAAAGTACAACTCTACACCATTCCCAAGGTGAATTCACAATTTGAACCTCTACACAAAACATCCCACTCTAGAGAACTTCTCTGGAAGACTTACATAGACCCTTAACCCCATTTGCCCGACATGGAGAAGAAAAGAAACATGATAGAAAAACATTCCATCTCTGGAAGCCCTTAACAAAAACTTAAACTCTTACGAAAGGTGAGGTAAACCTAGGGTTATCCCAAACGATACAATAAAACAATGAAGAGAATACCACAATGGACTTAACGAATAACCTCAAGAAATCAGTTACTTAAAAACAACTCCACATAAAAATATTTTCAATATTAAATAATTTCATCAAACAAATAAATCAACAATTCGAGAATATTCGATTCAAAACAAAACACATCGTTTAATTCAAATTTACTATAACATCATATCTTTTAATTTTAACTATTCGATTTAATTCCAAGCACAAAATTAATTATAATTTGCACAAACTACCTTAATCGTTACAATTTTCTCAAAATTATATTTTTACTTCACAAACACATCACTTTATATATATATATATATAAAATAAATCTATGAATTAAATCATTTTATAAAAATATATTATTAAAAAATTTTATAAATAACTTTCTAAAACAAATAATATATATATATTATAGACTAAATTTGATTACATATATAGAATTACATTATAAACTAAATTCGAAAAAAATTTCATTATAACCTAAATTCGCATGAAATCGAAACCCGAAGTAAATAAATAAAAACGATAAACAAATTTTAAGTTTGAAGTTTGTTTTAAATAAAACCATGCAGCCCTTTTGGTACTGCGTACCTCCCAATGGGAGGCCACAGCCCCCACTAGGCTGCGTACAGTGGCTGCTGCTACGCAGTACGAAGGGGGGCGGGGGTGGTACGGCCACCGCCGACCACTTCCCACCTCCTTCAGAACTATAAATATACTTATTTATTTTAATTTATTTTATTTTTTTATTTATATATTTTTTAATTTTGTTGTTATTTAATATAAAAAAATTCGTACCCAAACAAAATACGAAGTCCAAAATAAAATCCGCCCAAATACTTTTAAAAAGTATATATATATATTTTTATTTTTATTTTATATCAAATTTTAGTTCGCACAAAAAGAATTACAGAAGAACACCCAACAAATATCGAATTAATTAAGTATACATTTATATATATATATATTAAATGCATATATATATACATATTCATCACTAAAATTATAATAGAATAAGAAGGCAGACAATTTTGTTTTAGACCCTATTAATTTTGGCACACAAATTCCATCCGATAATAGAATGATTTTCATTCTCAAAACCGTATTTTTTTCTCAACCATATTGTATTAACAAATTATAGAAGATTTAATTATAGTTTTCAATAAAAATCATTCAAGAATATAACGCAACCAAACAAAACCCTTTTTCAAACAAAACATCGACTTAAAGTATTACAGACATGATTTTCTTTACAGAACAAAAAGAAGAAATAATAAATTTTATGGAACCTGGAGTCTTTCGTTCGAAGATGAATCCTTTCTGTAGCCTCCCCTCGATTTCCTCCTGTCTTCAGCTCTTTTCCTCGATCTTCTCCTTTAACGTTCTTCTTGAACAATCTTCTCTTTCCAATACCACAATAAGTTTTACCCGAAAACACCAAAACCAAAAAAAAACTCTCTTTCTTTTCCAAATCCCAAAACAAACCTTCTGTGTGTGAATAATCTCCTCATAAAAATAATAAATCACTAATTAAAATCAATAAATCTTTTTCCGCTTTCTTTTCCAAAAAGTCTATTTCCTTATTGGTCCTTTTCAAGCTCTCACTTATCTAAAATTTTAATTAAAATAATTTATTTAATTAAGCTATTATCTATGCAAGATTTGCTAATTTAATATTAAGAATAATATAATATATAATTATCCTCACATGATTTTCTAATTTATTATTAATAAAAAGATAATATTTCATTATCCTCACCAATAATAATTTTAATCTAATTTCTTAAATGTTAATTAATTAAATACTTTTTAATTTACAATATATATAAGTTTAACATTTTTCTAACTCACAATTAAATCAAATAACAATGCAACATTAATTAATTATTTTATGAAATACGATTAATTATTTAAACACTAACGAAGAATTAAATAAATACTCAACAGTCAAACTACATAAAGACAAAGACAAAACTTCAGTCATGACACAACAACTTACAACAGACGACATACTTGGGACGAGGACACTTCCAAACCTACTCCTTTTTTCAACATTTTACCCATTGGGTTAATTTATTGCTCGCCCTGTCCTGCCAAAGCAGGTGGAATCGAGACTTATTCCTGCAATCCTGCATCCAAATAAACGTCAAGTAGCACATGTATATATATAATCAACATCCTATCATGAGAAGGAATTGCAGTGTAGCAGGGCACTCGTGAACGAGTGATGCTACACTGTCCTCTCACCTATTATATTCTAACAGTTACAATATCAATAATGAACTAACATTTCTAACCAAATTGATCATAAGATAACATGATATTTAACTACTGCATCATAACTAGAATTATTAAACAATTGCATCATAAAATAATACTGAATTAAGTAACATCACCATAGAATCATCACATTGACATATAAACATTAATGACAAATCATTTAAATAAGCAAATAATCCAACCAACACATAGAGTATCATAAATCATACTAATAATATCACATGCAACAATTAACTAAACTACGCATCCACACACACCAAACAAAATCACCGCCACCATTCAGTATCACACTAACATATAAAAGCAAACAATAGTAGTAAATAGTATCAGAAATATGGGGGTATTACAGTGTTTAAGAACACATTTAGGTAGTTTTTTAGGTAGGGGATTCTCTCTTGGTCAAATCCCTACGATATTAATTTAACAACCTTTGAAAGAAATAAAAGATAACAATTAGTTATATAATATGTTGAGATGCTAATGTTAATAGATAATGCAATGTTGATGCTCTTAGAATGTTGATGCAAGTTATATTAAAAGCTCTAAAATGATTTTACAATGTATAAAAGAATTAATATTAATCTTTAAATATAATTATAAAATAGATAAATGTAATACACTTTAAATTGACACGAGTGTCAAAATACAAATCGAACCTAAATTAAAATTTGAATTTTAAAAATTTAAAGATTTATTTTCACAAATTACACTATTAACCTAAATTAATTAAAAAATTATAACTTTAAATCAAAATAAGGAATTAATACCAAAAAAAAAAAACAGAAATTATCAATCAAAAAAATCATTATAAATTAAGAAAGACAAAGTTAGATCAATTTAAAAAAAAAATCACACCGTTATGTAAAAAAAACACAACCAAGTTAAAATTAACTCAAAAACGAAGAGAAAACCTACAAGGTATCAAACATTGATTCGCATCCGTAATGTGTTAAAATCACTGCAATCCCAAATTAACCTCACCCATTTCATTCATCCGTCCATGGGGCTCAATTGCCGCCTCACACTTTTAATCCACAAAATCCCTTACGAATCCCTTATCCATTTTTTAAAAAGCTTTTCAAGATGGCAACCTGAGCTTAACGCTATATTTTTTTCATTACCATGTACACGAATGCCAGGACACACCCAATTCGCCAAACATCTCAGAATTAGATACACCGCATTAAATCAACTTCAATGCACCTAGACCCTTAAACTTCTATAATTCGATTAATTCTCAGAACCAGTCACCTGCAATTCCGCTCTCTTATTCATTATTACATTCTTTTGTTATTTTTTCCAGTACAAGCCCAATTCTTCCACCTGGCTTTATTTTTTAACATCTCTGATTAATTCTTCTTCCACTTGCAGCTCTGCAATCTTGTAAGTGAATATTCTTCATCATTCTCTCTCGTATCTCTGTTGGGTGCTTAAGACATTTTCTGTTTGGAATAGAACATTGCAATTTTCACTTATAGGAGCTCGTATGCATATGCAATTATAACCTAATAAGAACAGTTGTTTTCTTTTCATTGGCCTGCCAGTCGCGAATTTTCTGCTATCAATAAACAGTTCACTATGTTGCAGTTTTCTTTCTCTCATTTTTATACCAGTTCGATTAAGTGGGAAATATTTTTGTCGTTGTTTAAGCAGCTCTTTCTGTTGGTTATGCCAAGACTCCTTTCATTTCAATCTACCCACCATTATGCACAATCACACACACATCTGCTGTCCTAACCTAGTTCCTGAAATCTTGAATAAAGACAATCAAACAAGTTTTGGAGAATTTATCTTAAAACTAGGAACTCATATACTCAATCGTCAAATCTAGTTCATATTGTTGATAGGTCCTACAGACCATCTTAGCCTAAAGAATATTAAAATTGTATCTTATCTTTATTTGGACGGCCAGTTTTACAACAAAAGGAACTGAAACCATTCAAATTACAACGTAATCATTTTTCTTTTGTGATTCCATTTGATGCATGTTATAATTTAGTTTTTCTATCACATAAAAAAATTGGGCATCCATACATTTTTGTCATGGTGCTCCCATAGGTTCCTAGTGTACGACATTAACCATTTTGAGTGTTTTGTCTACAAAGGGTATGCTGATTGAATTCCTATTCGTAAGTTTTCTAGTCTACATCATAAAACAATTTCAAGCATTTTTTCTGTGTGTGAAATTCCGATTGAATTCTTGTACATAGTTTTCCTATTCTAGAATAATTGTTTTGAGCATATTGTGTATGTATGGTATTCTGATTCAATTCTTGTTTTGTTTAGGGTTTTTAATATTTATAAGATTTATGTCCCAGGTTATTGGATATTCCTAAATATTTTTTCCCCTTAAATTTATATTATTTTGACACTCTCATAGATTTCCTGTTCAACATAGTCTGTAGCTATTATCACGTATTTGCTGCTGCGATGGATTTCATGTTGTTTTAGACTTATTGATTTAGAAGATTTGTGTTTTAGGTATCCAAAAATTTACCCTCAAGTTACTGTTCACTGCTATCACTGAGTGAAATTCAAATTACGTTATTGGATAGTATAATGTTTCATGAAGGCAATTGGCCTGGTTTTCACGGGTAGATTCATATAGTTTTTTTCTTGTGATTGTGAATTCTGAATATATATTTTTTGTTTATAGTGCAAGGATGGCAGCTCAAATGGTAGCAGGAGCCTTCTTGAGAGGGGAGCATGGTGCAACACCTTGTGCTTCACATCAAATTCACATCCAAAGTTCTTCAGTTGGGCCTTGCTCAACTTCTGCGCTTCCATCCCCATTCAGTTCCTCTCCTCCATCAGTCCATTACCATGGCTTCTGTTCTCATTCACATTCACCAGGGGAATTGGGCAGCTCTTTTTCAAACAGAAAGGGCAGGATGTCGAGCTGGGAGGGTGGAACTGCTCCTTCCAGGGGCTACAGGGATGTTAAAGCAACTGCTGTGGCATCTTTAGGTGGCCTGCTTGGTGGGTTGTTTAAAGGAAATGACATGGCAGAGGCAACCAGACAGCAGTATGCTGGAGCTGTGGCTGCTGTGAATGCTTTGGAAGAAAAAATGTCCCAATTATCTGACGATGAATTGAGGGGCAAAACTGCAGAGTTCAAACAACGAATAACCAAGGGAGAATCTTTGGACTCACTTCTACCGGTATGCACGTATTGAATAATCTTTTGCCACTGCATTTTTTCATGATTTTATTCATGACAAAGTTAAAACAGAAGCTTTGATGTTAACAAGTTGATACAAATTCATATTCATGCTAAGGGTTGACATATACATCCAACTTTGACATCATTTCTATGTTGTGTTTGTACAAATAAATAACTTCTATGGGATCTGATTTTGCCATAATAAATATTACCTGTTGTTCAGGCCAAACAATTTTCTTCTTGTTTTGTCTACGCTCAAGACTATCCTAGTGCATAATAAAAGCCTAAATTGAATTCTTGTCTAATTTAAATTTCAATATGCAAATTTGGTAAAGCTTGAAACATTATGAGTAAATCTGGGTAGCAGTAGTGGATGGAAGGGTTTTGTGTCGGCAGGGCTGTTAGTGTATATTTTTAACTATATGTACATAATATTAATTATGCTTGTATATAAGATAAGAAGTCATAAATTTATCTTGTCTCTAATGTTAAAGTGTAAGCTTAATTTAGAGAATCTTCTATTTTAATTTTTTAGACATATCTCACCAGTGCACTTGCTCTTCATTTTTTAATATAAAAGCCATTGAGGATTTTGCTCTGGAATATGGGGATGCCATCTGTTATTAGTGGACTCTTTCATACAATCCTCAGTTTTGAGAGTTGTGAGGATTAGTCGTATCATGTGCAAGATAAGAGATTTGTGCAATTGTATTCTGTTTTGGAGCTTAATTCAAGCACTTGGTGTAGCCTTATAAAGACTTGTATTTTAGTGTGTGCATACTTTATCTCGTTAGGTTACTTTTCCTAGTTTAGATCTTGTTTTCATGCAATTTCAGAATTTTCTTTTTAAATTTAATTTCACAGCTAATTGCACTGGCTTCTGCAGATGTGCTTGGTCCTCTAAGCGGAGGTGTCAATACTCTATTCACCTTCAGTCTCCATTTTCTTCATCTGTCCTTCACTTCTCTAAGGTGGAGTTGTTTGTGGATGTTTTCCTGGAGTTGCCAATCATTGCCACTCATTGTATAGTGACTTGAAACCTTGTGGGTGAATCCTGGAAATCACTCACATAATTTATGGTTTACCAAAGAAGCCCTTTATATATGGATTTCATATGAATCCCATTTCTTTGAGCAAGATTTGCATTCCCTCCTTTGTGCTAGGGATTTCCTTTTTGTAATCTTTGGGTCAGAGGATGATCAGTAAGGATCCAGAAGACTTTTCACTTCATCAACCAATCCGGCATTCCCTTTGAAACAAAGCTTTAACAAAGAGCATTTTGTATAGTGACAAAACTGCCAAATACAATAATGTGGTTGTTGCATTTTGTCATGGCAGTTCCATAAGTTTCATAGAA
The DNA here is from genome assembly GCA_007258455.2 of Sequoia sempervirens. NCBI lineage: Eukaryota > Viridiplantae > Streptophyta > Pinopsida > Cupressales > Cupressaceae > Sequoia > Sequoia sempervirens. The sequence continues at coordinate 22,283 of VDFB02185444.1, forward strand.
GTTTTGTGTGAAATACTGTGGCAGTTTTGCCCATTTTCAAACAAAAAGAGGTAAAGTAACGGTAGAGGATAATGTCTCTTCACTTTTCATGACAGTTGGGTCCTTTAGTGTACAAAAGGACACATCGAACACTGCTGTCAGTGAGAGGCATAAGTCTAGTTGTAAGACATGAGTGGAAGAGAGTGTGAGAAGAAGAGTTAGGGAGCATAGTTGGTTGTAAAGTTAAGATTTGTGATATAAAGAGTAGTTTGAATGAGCATAGTAGTAGGGTGATTGCTATAACAGTGCTCTGTTTGAGCTTTTTGTAACTATTTTGGCCAAAAGGAGAGGAAGCTGAGCATTTGCCACTTCTAGTTGGGTTTGCCGAGATTGGAGTTTCCAAGTTAAATATTTGTGTCATATTTGTTATGGTTACTGTATTTTATAGTTTCCGTGGTTGTTTTCAAGGTGGAATTAAGAAGTGAGGAAGATGGCCAGAGAAAATGAAAAAATCCTTGCGAGAAGAGTTGTCATGTTGGAATCAAACCTAGAAAATGTGTGTGGAAATCTCAAGGTGTATCACTAAGTAACAGTAGCTCATGACTAGAACCAAGCATCCATGGACATAGTTGTTCGTTCTCTTGCCAAGAGGCTTGGACTAGATCAAGAGCAGCCCTGTGAAGAAGAGGAAGACAATGGAGAGTTCCTGGATGAAGAGAGGCTGCATAAGAAGGACAGAGGCAAAGCTAAAGTAAAATGGTTTGACTAAGCCCTTCCAAAATCAAAATTAAGACTTTTAAAGGGCAAGTAGATGCTGAGGATAATTGGTTGAAACAAACAGAGGTACACTTAGTTTGCAGGAAGTTAATGAGGCACAAAAATCTCTTTTGCTCATCATAAAATGGAGGGTCATGCTCTAATCTGGTTTGAAACCTATTTAGTTTCTTTTCTTCAGAAGAAGTTAGTTGTAATGAGTTGGGATGAATTCAAAAACTTGTTAAGAAAGAATTTTTACCATATTGGGCACAAAACTGCTGAAAAGATTAAAAGACTTATTTAAGCAAATAAGGAATTCTGTTTACTATTTTTGAAGGATAAACAAGAGGATGGACTGGAAATTTTTAATTATGATTGTTCTAACAAGGGGTTGAAAGAATTGGATAAGGTACTTTGATCTTTTCAAGAAGTGTTTCAAGATGTCAAACCTTTTCCCTATAAAATGGAAGTAAAGCATTTGGTTCATTTGTTTACCTAATCTCTTTTGCAAAATGTTGGCTTTCACAAATAATCAGTTTTGGACAGTAGTGAGGCAAAGAAATAACTTAAAAGATTTATTAGAGAAAGTGGTCTTACACCTAAGTACATTCCGCATGGGTTGCTAATTAGCCTGGGACAAAAAAGAGTATTTCTTGGAGAAGGTGCAAGATTATAGGGTCTTCAACAAGATCACTGTTATGACAACTATCCACTCCCATAGAATGATTACTTGTTGGACCAACTTCAATATACCACTTATTTTACAAAGTTGGATTTCAAATCTGAGTACCATCAAGTTCATATCAAGGAGGATGAAGTATGTAAGGTAGCTTTCAAAACAAAACAAGATTTGCACAAATGATTGGTTCTTCCTTTGGGAGTATGAAATGCATGGCTATATTTATTAGACTGACAAATGATGTACTGAGGCCATTCATAGATATATATGTCTGTGTATCTAGATGATATTTTAGTTTTTAACGCAACATATAACTATTTGAAGCAAATCTTTGCAAGCGTTGAAGGACTAATGACTTTTGTATAAATATGAAGAAACATGAGTTTGCAAAATAGTCACCTTGCCTATTTGGGGCATGTGGTTGGTGGTGAAAAATTAAGAGTTGACTTGAAAAAATTTGAGGCTATACCAGTTAGTTCATGCTGAATGATGCTATTGAAACAACAAGCTTTGTTGGCGAGTTTCTGAGAAGATAAATTTCTTTTTTCTCTACAATAGTGGAAACTTTACATGGCATTGTAGTAAATGAATAGAGTTTTCTTTAGGATGCTTTAAGTCTAAAATCAGCTTTGCATGTTTTCTCTTCTTACTTTACAGCAGTTATTTAAAGTTGAAATGGATGTAGGTATGTATTGATTACAAGGAGTTAGGCTAATTTGTTATCATTTAGAGGTATTTTCCAAAGCTGTAAGAGATTACCTCATTAATGATAAAGGTGCTGCAATGATAACAAATGGCCTAGGCACACATCTCAGGGGTTCATGTCACTCAAAGAACATGTAGGTGCCTGTTTTGGTTGTCCTTGCTACTTTATAATATCATCCTTTACACCTAGGCAGAGGAATCATCACTTAAACCTATGGTGGAGAAATCATTCATTTGAACCAGATTTGCAAACTTGGCAGAGTGTCCAAAACTCTCATGGCATATGTCTCATCCACCTTAACCATCTTTTAAAGTGTTGGGGAGAGATTTAATATGGCACAACCAGTCATCAAGTATGCCCAAGTTGATAAATGACAACTTTAAGTGAGGCAGAGATTTGCTTACTTATTGCCACTTTTTTTTTCAGCAGAACTTTGCAGTCTGTAAGCCATGTTTCTTATGCCGGGCGGAGATATATATTGACATCACTACCTTCATTCAATTTTGGACAGAGGTTTCTTATGGCTAAGCCAGCATAGACACGTACTTGGAGGATGTTTGCCATAGGAACCATGGACTTGGCACACTTTCTAACTTTTTGCCACTTTTCTTTTTAATTGCTAGGTGAAACTTTTGGATGGTTCAAACATCCCTAGCAGGTGCCTTAATCACTTGCAACATTCTTTAAGACTTTGGCAGAGATTTCAATCATTGAAATCCGCTGGAGTTTTGCTTACACTTTGCCACTTTGATAATCAGACGAAAAAGTTAAGTGACCCTGCCAATTGGCAAGTGGGCATGTTTTTAAACTCTTACTACCATTTTGGCTTTAAGGAGGAACTTTCGAGTGGTTACACCATCTCAAATGTGCACTTGGTAATTGCATCTTTTTGATGTTTGGTGGGCTTCTTCAAGGACTTTGCCATCTTTCAAGATACCAAGTGGAAAACTACAATGACTTAACAACCATTCATGAGTGCTGTGATGATCTTCAAACTTTGCCATTGTTACATGCTGAACAATTGCAACCTCCCTCATCTTGCAAAAGTTAGTAAAAAAACCAAGACCAAGACATGATGACTTTGCTAGGTGATGGGGAAGACCACAAATTGACTTTCAAGTGGCTGCACCATCTCAAATGTGCACTTGGTAATTGCATGTTTTCGATGTTTGGTGGGCTTCTTCAAAGACTTTGCCATCTTTCAAGATACCAAGTCAAAAACTACAATGACTTAACCATTTGCGAGTGTTGTGATGATCTTCAAATTTGCCATTGTTACATACTGAACAACTGCAACCTCCCTCATCTTGCAAAAGTTGTAAGTGAAAAAACCAAGACCAAGACATAATGACTGCTAGTTGACGGGGAAGACCACAAATTGACTTGGGTTAACACACAATGATGATCAATCTTGATGACAAATGGGAAAAAGAAAATACAAACATTGAGTTTTGCCAAGGTGCAACAATGTTGAGTCCAAGTTGGAACATACAAGGGAAGCCAATGATTAATGTTAATATTTTCCCTTAGAGTTAGTTCTAGATAAAGGAAGATGTATACCATGGCTTCTTTGTACGGACTCAACAAACAAAATTAGAAAGTAAATTATGCCAAGATCTACAGTTTCATGAGAATGTGAGCATCCATTTTAAAGGTGAGTTTTGTTGCTACCCCTACAAAACCTTGCCTATAGTCACATTGATAGTCTTAGATTAGGTCATTCTTGTCATGTTATTAATGTCAATTGAGTTCGTGGCAAAGATGTCTAATCATGGTCTAGTGTTTTCAACTAACAACTCTTGTAGATTGTTCAAGTTTGCGCCATGCCAAGTGAAAGACAAAGAAGTTCTTGACTAATGGAGGAACGAGCAGTGAGAAGAAGGAGAAGGAAATGGCCAAATGCTTCGGCCTAAAATGATCAAAGATTGGTAGATGGCTATGCAAATTTCACTAGTCCTCCGTTCAAGTGACAGATTGGCATAAGATAGAGTAGGGACAAGTCTTAGTATTGGCACGCAATTTGAATGACAATACTATAGGGAAAGGGTGCCTAAGGTGGCAAACCTTGTCCAAAACTGTGCCAAGGGTCAAAAGGTGGTGAAGACAAGTGAAATTTTTGCCAATACAAAGGAGTTAAGTGAAGATTATGAGACATGGCGGAACTTTTCCTTGGAAATTCTATTCTAAAACTTCAATCAAAGGGATGACACAACAAAACCGTGACAATGAACAAGGAAGATAAAGTAATAAAATTAATGCCATTTTATGGTGGCAATTAGTCATCAAAATCTTGCCATCATTTAAAGGTCATAAAAGGGAAACTTAAGTGCACTATTTCAGTGGCTTAGCCAAGTGAAAGTTTTGACATGAAGTGGCTAAGTGGGCATAAAACTGTGCCATAAGCATTTGAGTTAATTAGTGACATGTAAAACACACTTTTTGGATGGTTGAATTAACAAAAAAAATCTGCTACAAACATGGCAAATCAGTAGCACCAGCATGTTAAGTGAGTGGAGAAAAAGGAATTCATACTTTTAAGGTGGCGAAGTCATAGCAAAATGTTGATTTAAACTTGATGTTATATGACAATAAAGACACAACTTAAAGACATAAGGGAAATCACACTAATACAATGGCCTAACCAGCAAAAAAGTGTGACAAAGGTGGAAGTCTTTTAAGTGAAAGGACTCTAGGTCAAAAACAAAATATATCACAATGTGTTACACTTTCTTGGTGGCAAAGCCACCAAAACTCCATCCACTTAAAGATAAATTGTCCAAGATCAATTTTAGTACCATCTTAAAGTGTTTTAAAGCAAAAAGCATCAAATCATGACCATTCCTTGTTAGAAACAACCCATTTTAGGAAGAGAGCAGATTAAAAGTAGAGGAGAGCCTATTTTGGGGCTATGCGAGCGACTTATTTTCTCTTTGCAATGGATAGAGATAAGAGTTGTTATAAAGCAGGGATTTATTGAGAATATTTGACTATTATTTGATCCCTAAATGTTGCCTCTGATGAGCTTATAAATAGGTGCCTTAAGCACATAATCTATAATGAGTGTTGATGCTAGACTTATGCTATTTTAATGTCCCTATTTGGGAAATTCCCAATTTTACACCTGCAAACAATATTAATCACTAAAAACTGATAGTAGTAATAATAAGTGATAGGGAATTATGATAATATCCAAATCCCATACATCAAGGCATCATAATATTTAGATCAATAATCATAATATCATTAATATTTGGATCAATGCATCACAGCATATTCCTTGCAGCCAATCGCATCATGAATTCCTTGGACATGTTTGCAAACCGGCAATTCTCAAGGCTGGCTATCCTTGACTTGCCGAGAGCATGGAAGGTTGGCTGCCTTCTCATCCCTCAGTCCACCTTGGAGGCTGGCCATCCTCCTCGATCAAGTCCAAGAGCATGGAAGGCTGGCCGCCCTTCCAACTCCTTTTCAAAAGCATGGGAGGTTTGCAGTTCATCCTACCTTTTGTCTAACTTGCTAAGAGCATGATAGGTGAGTCATCCTTCATCTCTCATGAACTCGGAAGGCTGGCCGTCCTTACTATTTGCAAAACAGTTCCTCAAAATTCAAGACATAATTTCTTAAGGAGATTTCTTGTCTTATTTCTGCTTTATGCCCTCACAAATGATTTGTTCTCCCTTAATATCTTCAATGGTGGGGCGGAAGGTCACATCTTTTCATTAACATCATTTCCTTTGCCAAGACTTGCACCTCTTCCTAATTAAGCGCCTTCCTTAAACTCTTAGTTATCTTTTATTTTATGCCTTTTTCTGGAATCACTGCTAATAACCTTTACTTTAGTCTTAATTGATCATACTTTAGAATCGCTGAGATTTTTACTTGCCTATGTTAGACTGCGATTTCATTTTCCATGAGGCTACAATTTCCTCCTTGGCAGGGGCATGACAGCTATAGAGATATCATTCAAACTTTGAGGCCAGGTCTTTGTGTTTTGTTTAGTGAATGAATGTATATAAGTTGATGTTAAGCCTAGGCTGCAAAAGCTTGTGTTGAGGTCATATATCTTGTGTATATGATTCTGTAAATTAAATTGAATTAAGCAATTGTGTTAAGCTTTGCATTGATGCTCATTATTCATTAAAGTAATAAATTTGATATTCCTATAACTTTTTTTTTATTTGGAACCGTTTGATGTTCGTCCATTTAATCACATCCTATCGATGGAGAATATCAGTCTCTAATTTAGCCAGTAGTTGGCTTTTGTTAGTATTCTATTAAATCTTGATTTATAGGTGAATATTAGTTTCAACTTTAGCCAAGAGGAAGTTGAGTCCATTTTTCGTGCTCGATGAGTTTACCCTTCCTAAATTTGAAAATCTCACTACAGGTTTTGGCTATTAATAGTCTAGTGCTTGCATCTAGGGCAAAAACATAGTAATTTAAATCTAATGCAAAACCCTCCATGAACTCTTATATAGTGTGCATGCTTGTAAATTCTATTGGTTTTAGTTTTCGTAAGATCTTAGTGAGCTTCCCCTTACAATTGGAAGAACGGTTTAACCATATGTGCTGTTCCGTTTGTATTGTTTAGCAACAAACATATTAAAATGCTAACAAGTTCCTTAGTGAAGGCCTAAGTTTGGTCTTTTGGTGTGGACTTGAATTCACTAGTATGTGGTTTTGAGTTCAAAAATGATATGTACCTTCCTTGCCTTACTCCTGCTGGTACAGGACAAAGTCCTTAAAAAGTGAGTTTGTTACTGGAGGCCTCAGTTTGTTCTTTTGCTGTGGATTCAAATTCACAATTGTTTAGTCTTGAATTCTATCAAATAGAGTTTTTCTGTACAATTTTGGTGCCCTTGATTAATAATGCTTCTAATATATGGAATTCTGATTTGGAATGGAAGTGATAGTAGATGAAAGCATGGAACCTGCTGCTAAGATCTTGTCAACAACTTTCTCTTCCCCAACAAAAGATAGATCTTTGATACATCAAGCCTAAATTTTATCATCAAACTCATCTAACAACCATCTCCATTAGCTGGGAAGACATCCATACTAAATACACGTAAATTAGAATGATGTGGCTCATTTTGATTGTTAAATGATAATAAATTTATTCTTTTCTGCACTAATTATCATTCCCAAGGCTTGCATCAAAGACATCCAGGCAATGGATTGTGCAGTTCTAAATATTAAGATGTTTATGCGGTGTTTTTTCTTTGGTCCTTTGAGGAATTGAATTCAGGAAGCAATGTTCAATTTTTCTTTAAGGACCTTTTTGCAAACATCTACAATTGATAGCTCTAAGATTCTCTATATATGGCTAACCTTATTCTGTTACTAAATACATCTATATTGCATAACTAGGAGTCTGCAACATGTGTTCAAGTGTATGTCAAATGTCTATGCAATTTGTTATCGCATGTACTTTGATTCTACTAAACATGAAAAGCTATTTTGGTCTTAAATTTTGCCTAAGTATCAATTTGGATACTTTGATAACAGGAAGCATTTGCAGTTGTTCGGGAAGCTTCTAAAAGAGTGTTGGGCCTTCGACCATTTGATGTGCAGCTGATAGGTACATTGGTTTTGTTCTGAAATGTAATTGAATTGTCATATTATAGGAGGGAATTGACTTGAATGCAAAAATTGCAAGTATTGCAAATGCATTTAGGTTGTTTATGTCATAAATTTCCTATGCCATAGATTTCCAATGAGGATGGTGATAATTATAGTTTTGTGTCTGCATTACTGTTGGAATGGTTCTGTAAGCTTGTTTTGATACTAATGCCATTTTGAGATTTCTGGCCAAAAATAAACCTAAATTTGACATCCCATCATTCTATGGATTCTTTATTATTAAACTTAGAGCTCTATAGCTTGAGTAATGGTGAAGGCTTGTGTATTCCATATAGGAGCCATAAGTTCAAACTTCAAATACAGTGGGATTAGGGCATGCACACCCAATATGAGCAATGCATAAGGTAAATGGGAAAAGAATCCTCTTGCGGCCTCACAAGGCGGGTCTCATACACCAAATTGGTGTTTCACTTTGTAGTGACCTAAAGAATTACTCCAATTTGACCTCTTTCACATTTGGATGGTCCCACTCTTACATGAAGTTGCTTGAATTTAGATCAGATAATTAGACTCTCTAAGATTTGTTTTAGAGACAATTTGACCCCATAGCATATGTATGCATTCCATTGCTGTCTGAAATTAATTAGTAAAATCAACCTTAGTTAGGAGATAAGTTTATGCCATTTGAGCATATCTGGTTTGAATTTTCTTTTTAGTCAACATACTGCTTTTTTGACTGCTTTTCCACATTGTTCTAATTATAAAAGATGTTCTATGATCATGACTAGAGTTGCAGATGTGAACTAATCTGGGAGATGTTTGATTGTAATAAAATAGATGTACAGCTATTGATGGTTAAATTTTTGTGGAATAAGAATCTTTGGTTTGGTTCCATTCAATAGTATTTGTTAAGCTTCTTTCTGAGGTAAATATGTGGTTTAGTTTTAAGTGCATTAATTCTTGTGAGCTTGAACCCTAATGAACAGAAGTATGATGACTTAATATATGTTTGGATTTGAACAATTGCATTGAAATGGTAATGGGAATTGCATATGGGTTGAAGGTTATGTTTTAACTTCTTGACAAACAATATTTAGGAGATTCTACTCTTGCGATTTGAAAAAGGCTACTATGATGTCTCATACCTCCTCTTCCCACAAGTATCAAGTGGCTGCCAAGGTCAATCTAAAAACAGACCATCAATCTGGAGAACATTTTTTTACCTTCAGCTAGTGTGATTCTGCTGACTCAGCCCTACAATTAGAGCTCGAAAGACCCCACCAAGGCAAGTTCAATGGTCTTGCACCTAGGTACTTTTTTTCTTTACTCTATTTTTCCAATTCTGAATACTGGTTGCTTGAGTTTTCTTTTCTACCAACCAGAATTCTGTGATGTTGATATTTTTAAAGGACATCAATTTCGTGTCCCTCCCATTTCTTTGTTTTCTCCAAATAGGTTCACTCTTCACATCCTTCCCCCGCAAGCATTTGGCTCTATTTCCAAGAAGTCTGTTGATAGCCATGGACCAAGATACTCTTTGTATAGAAGGGAAATGCACAAGCCCTAGAAAGGAGAAATACTAATATAACCCAAGGGAAAAGACATACATTAAGATAGCCATCCATTCACATAGCACTAGCGAACATTAATGAGAGTCTTCAAGGTCTGTTTTGGAAAATGGAAGATAGAGGTGTCAAGTCATAGACCTAAATAAGCTAGATTAGTTATTAATAGTCTCTACCATAAGAATGTATAATATATCTTATATTTCAATCTGTAAATATATTCTATAATTAGTGTCTTCCTAGCAGGTGTACTGCTAGTGGTATCAGTATTGCAGGAGGCTGCTCATCCAGCTGAATGGCCTTCAAAGGCTCTTCCAGGGAAAGGCTGCCTTCCTGTTACATCTCAAAGACATTTGGTTCCAAACAACACACTCACACATAGTGTCAATTTACCTGCCCCACACCATCGTCTGTCTGGGCTGGGCTGCTTGTAAACCCCAACTTTTCTCCATCATATACAACAGGTTCAGTTCTCAAGACTGCAGGTCTTCATTAATAGCCTAATTATTACTACCACCAAAAAACACAGTTTGTACCCCTATTAGGTGAGCTGCCTTTATCACATAAGATGTGGATCTTTCATGGCATGCAGCACTGCTTTGATATTTGACTGATTACCCATTCAGCTGTTCAACTGTGCCCTTTACAGATTCACAGTTGCCCACTTGGCAACTTCCATCTTTGATGCCCTCCATTCTAGCCCATTACAAGAAAATGGCTTGCTTTTCGTTATCTTGTGCCCTCATCCATAACAAAGCCTTCATCCACGAGCTTTGAATCTTCAAGTCCTACAGTAGCCTGACAAAGGATTCATAGATACTTTCCAGAGAGTAAAGACTGTTCATTTTTTCCTTCTTTCCAATAATGTTTTTTGGGGACACTTTTCCTTTCTCTATACTGCTACTCCTTTGTGAGGATTCAGAGGATTTCAGAATTGATTTCTCCTTCACCTGATTTCGACATCCTAAAAGATATGACTTGGTGAAGATTGTTAAGAGTTTGGAAAACAAAAGACTTGAAACCCAGAAAGAATTATTGCTATTTCCCATGAGCTGTGGCATACTGAGGGCATACATAAGCCTCTAAACTCATCTCTTCTAGAGAAAGGGGAGAGCTATATATAAACTGTTTCTTGTCTCCAAAATTCCTTATTATTTTGAAACTGAAAATACCACAAAGCAAACCTGTGGCTTTCCTCAGTCTCCTTTTCAGTTGGATTTGCTGAAAATGGGAAGAAACTAGAGGGGAAGAGTAGGGGCAATTATCTGCTTGATTTATTTATATTTCAAATTCTAATTACAAAATACCCCTCAAAGTGGCATTATAATTTATCATTATTTGTCCAGATATTGCAGAATGGAATGTCCCTGGGCAAAAGAAAGCAAAAAATTTACGTTTTCACCCAGTTTGACAATGCAAGCATTTTGTCAAACAGTTATCTGACAACTGGTCTTCTGAGTGTGTTCTAATTGTTTTCTCGTGAATGGCAAATGTTTATGCTCAGATTCAGATTTTGAATTACACAGGTCATAATAATGAAACTAATAATATGAAGAGCTATACCAAAATGTCTAGTGAACTTGAGATTTCATATTTGATACAATTTAACTCAGAAATCTGAAAGCAGTAATGTAAAAATATTCCAGAATTCTTTATTCCCAGCAATTACATTATAAACAACAACCATACAAATGCCAATATATACCATTATCTGACCTGGAACTAGTATAGCAGAAACTATGCTTAGATTTATTTATTCTCAGATTACTCCCTGACCTGGAAGGTCTGAATTTGATTGCAGTTCCTGATTGGCCAATGATACAGGTCTGATTTTCTGATCTGAGTATTGAAAACAGGTCTGAAAGTGCACAGTAACCACTCCAATGCAAACCCCAACCTCATCACGGCTTCCACGAAGAACATAAACATACCCAGCACTAAATGTTTGTCAAATGAATAAACAATCAGGTTTCAGGTCTGCCAACCTTTCCAGA